>CABFOQ010023957.1:0-45787 GCA_900660455.1 Gephyroberyx darwinii
CCGGAGAACACAGACTGAAACTGAGAACAGTGATTTCCGGCCAAAATGATATAGCCTAATAAAGTCTACAAACAAAATATTGTGACAGAGAGCACTGACAACTGCACTGACAACATTACTACAGGATAAAACTATTTTGTCTACCATCCATTGTCCTTGTAGCATCTCCAGACTGTATGTTTGATTCTTAAGGTGCGTGTTCACAGATAATGATTTGATGGCCCTGGACCATAGGAATAATGTTTATACATTCTTAAATTGAGTGGTGCTCCACTTAGTAAAGTTTACACAGCCTGGGGATCAACACAAAACTAACCTTCAACCCGCCGCCACCACCAGAAACAGAGGTAGTCATCGCCTGTTTTTCAATTTCTTCCTGTTTTTTCTTTTTCCTCTCAACTGCCTCTGGATTTTTGACACCCCTGTATGTTGTCTGAGAAACAGAGTATAATACAAAAAAAACACTAACAGAAAGAACTGTTTACAGTGTAAGTAATCCCAAAGCATGTTTCATTTTACTATTTTAAAATAATGATTCAAAATTCAAACAAGTGTTCAAAACACAATTAGCAAAAGAGCAGGCAACTGTCAAATACAGAAATTCAGTCAAAAGGATGTGGCAGCCACTTTCAATATAGTGTGATGCGGATTGAAACCTGAATGTGTGCTTTCATGTGGTGAAAGTGCAAGGGACATTGCTCAAAGTGCAAGGAGAGCAGATCTAATAATGAAAACAGTAAATCAGAGCAGAAAGATGTGGTAGTTGAAATATCAGCCAATCCAAAAGATTAACCTAGCCAAGAGGAGAATCTCCATTTTTACTCATGTCAACTTACCTTCCTACAACTTTTGCATGACTCTTACGGGTTTTCAAGTGGACTTTCTGTATAATAAAAGATTACCCACCACAGTATGATGATTATATGCTGTTCATTCTAGGATGGACGAACTGTATGTGAATAGATACTTCATCTGTCCCAGTATGTAGTCTCGTCAGTGTTTGTCTCCTAAATTAACTCATGGACAAATAGACAAAAACACTTAAGATACCTCTTTTTGTCTCTTCTCAGCTGCCTCTGCTAATTGTCGTCTCCTCGTATCCTGCGAAGAAAACAGAAAACGAGTGAACTAAGAGTGTAAGCAAAGTAAACAGTAACCGTGTAAGGCCTGGTCGCTACATACTTTACATTCCAGTGTTTAATACACTAACCATCTCCTAAACATTGCCTAGTAAGGCCTACAGCTTTCATACTGATGATAAACTGACACACACAAGTGCAATAAATTTACAACCACGCAGATTTCATGCTAGATATAATCAGAAGCAGCGCACCTTAAATTATGACAATGTTAATGGAAAAGTTGTAGTTAAAACCTACTGGATCTGGAGTCACAACAACGTCGTCTGCTGCTCCACCAAGGCACGGTAAGCACATTCCCATACTTGGGTTTTCCAGTAAAAAGCAACGTAGAAAATCAGTTATCAGTGTCTCTGTTTAGCTAGCTAGCTAGCTAACTAGCTGATAGGCCCGTTTTGACTTGCGTCGCAAATGGTTAAGGCAACAGAAGCAGCGGCTTCTAGTTCCAACAGCTGTAGTTGGGTCGTGTGGCATAACGTTAATGTTAGCTAACGTTATCTAGCTGTGCTAGCTACGATAACGTTAGCGTTCTAGCTAACAGCTAGCAACAACTACAAGGCAGTCACTGATTTGCAGCAAGCGGTCTATTAAATTATTGCTCCTCACACCTTTTTAGTTTCCTCGCCATTTGGAAAACAGCTGTTTGAAAGTCAGATGTCTGAGATAATTTGCTCACTAGGGGTTTGTTTGGGTAAGCGTTCAATGAGATAGCTAATGGTATGTTCAATAAACAAAACGAGCTTTTAACGTTTTTCACAATGTGCTGCACATATCTAACTTAACATTTAGTTACCTAAACAAGTAGTATCAGTCCCTAATCAATACATCTCAGATGGGAATAGAGTATTTATGAACGTCTCATTTAAAATACAGTCAGCAAAGCAGTTCATTGCGCTTAAATTTCCGACTGTTTATGGAAGCATGGTGTTTTGTAACGACATGATGTTGAATATACCTCAATAGTTCCCGACAAGCGGTGGACACGTTGCACGCTCTTTCTCTGAAACTAGTCCAACAGCACCACCGGGTGGCGAAAGATGTGTAACTGCTGATGCTCATGCTGAATGTCACCTATGCAATGTCACACAGCAGGTGCCGTGTGATTGAGATTAAGAGTAATATATTAGTTATAGAATAGATTTCGTAGCTCCCCCACTTTATGCTATATATGCAGAGATTGGTAGATTTCAGGCCAACTGGTAGTTAAAATGACAAAAGAAAACGTAATGCCATGTTTCTCTAATTCTAAACATAGGCTAGCCAGATTGTACTGGATAATATGTATTCTTAAAATCTGTTTTAAGATACATCATAACACGCCCGACTCAAGTGTCACTAAATCTAATTAATCCTGTTAAGATATGAACAATAGTCTACTAACAGGTCTCCGTGAGATCAAAATTAAATTCACATCAAACCTACCTTTATAAAGAATGGATATTTTCGTTGTCACATATATAAGTCAGGCTCATGTCATCATCAAGGCGAGTTTTCATGACGACTAATGAGAATGTTGTTTGGCTGGAAAGTGATGCCCCATACACTCGGTCTAATCAATAAACTACAATCAATAGCTTAAGAGTTTAATGTTATACCACGCTTCACCCGATAATATTTTAAACTCCACCCATCCATCTCGGCTGTAGCCCGGGGTACTTCACAGCTTGCACTGCTTCGGTGTTGTAATGGGAAGTACATTTTCGCACTGATATTGTAGATGTTGTTGTCATTCAGAAACTTATTGATGGGAAATTTCTTCTGAACGCGCAAGTCGATAACGTGCAATGGAAATGAATGTGTCACAGGCTCGCGACAGCTCCTCAGGTAGGTTTAAGGAAGGAGGTGCACTCTGAGTTACAGTAACCGATGGTATACCTGTAATTGACATGGTCCCTTGCTACTGAAAACTACATTTGACTGAGGCTATTGGTCATCCAGTATTTTTGCTGAATAGACCATTAAGCTGTTCTAATAGTTTCTGCAGTCACTTTTATTTCAATTTATCCGTTTTGATGTGCTATTTAATGGATATAATCTACATGTTGAATAGTGTTAGAAAGTAAATATTCAACTTATTTTGTATCTCTCTCGCTCTCTCTCTCCCCCTACCTCCCTCTCATTCCCTGTCCTGTAACATAAACAAATCCATGGATGTAATCTGACAACCTGTTATGTTCTCAACAGGCACATTTTCATTTCACAAAGATAAACTCTACTCTAGTTATTATAAATGCATGCCCTCATGAATAGTAGTAGAATAGTACAAGAGAAAGATATGTCATCAATCAAGTGAAAACAGTGAAAACAGGTAGGTATATGATTGATTTCTTTTTACATTGAGGTAGTGACAAGCCATGATAGTAATAGAAGAACCCTTCCATCGTTCTAATTTTCAATATGAGTAATGGACAAAGTGGTGGGTAAAAGTCAAAGGGTAATAGTCAAGAGGGTAATAGTCAAATATTCTTCATTCTAGTGTGTTGTATTTATTTTATCACTGACTTATAGCACAAAGCTGAGGGAAGCTCGATTGAATCTTTATGCTGAAACATCTGAGGACAAATGAATGTCCCCGACTGGAGAGAGGAGAGCGTGACTGCAGGAAAAATGGTGCAAAGTGTCCAGCATCATACAGTTTAATGTACTAACCTAGTGCCTGAATGCTGTGGCTTTTATTAGCCTAACTAAATCATCACTGCCTTAGGCATTGATGAAAATGGCAAAACTGTTGCTCATCTGTAGGCTAAACAAAATATTGTAAGACAATGATTATAATAAAGAATAATCATAATAAACATTTCGCTTGATGAATTTATCATGAAGGGTTTATGGATAATAAATCCATAAGCATGGATCATATCTGTGGATATAAGCTGATGGTATACCAGTGTCTTCATCTAACTGTGTGGCCTTGAGCTATGAGGATATTGTTCATTCACATAACAAGTTGATGGGGAAGATGTTCAGCTGGCTGCACTCAAAACAAATTGCATTTGCTTTATTTACCGCTGTCTTGGTGATATTGTAGGGTGTTTGTGCATATACAATAATTATATTATACAACCAATAAGCTCATCTGTTTTGCTCATTTTGCCAGGATCCATACATGCTATAGATACATAATGTGAAGTTGAATCCATATGGGAATTGAGTCTCAAAGAAATTTGTTGGTGAAAGTATTGGCCGGACAGGGTGGTTGTGGTGTTACCCAAGACACATTGTACATTTACATGGTTCAAGGAGTCACAGTTTCCTCAGCGTCTCATCACAGATTAATTTACTAAAGAGTGGAATTTTGTGAGTGACTTTTTCAAGTCAAGGATGGAAATGTTTTAGTTTAAATAAATAATCAATGTGCAAGGAAGTTGAGGAAGGTACCAGCGCATCAATCGATCTGCCTAATGTCTTCCTAATGTCTTGTCTCAATACTTTTGAAATGTTTGGGACCATATATGATTGCTGCACTTAGACTGCACAGCTGTAATGGACAGAGGCACATTTTGGACAACGTGATTTTTCTGACCAGTCATCCAGCGGTCTTGGTAACCTAGACACAGCAGTTTCCAGGTTAACCAGTCATCCAGGGGTCTTGGTAACCTAGACACAGCAGTTTCCAGGTTAACAAGTCATCCAGGGGTCTTGGTAACCTAGACACAACAGTTTCCAGGTTAACCAGTCATCCAGGGGTCTTGGTAACCTAGACACAGCAGTTTCTTTTTCAACATTATTTCTCTGCCCCTCTTTGACCTTCTTTAAGGTATTCATTTCTTTTATCAGTGAAGCATCTAAAAGACACAGGGAATTGTAAAAGTCCACTTATTCAGTGAAAGTAGACCAAACTGTCTGAAATCTCTATTGGAATCAGTCAGAGATGTTGCTGGATTTTCAATTATATCACCCCATCCCAAGCCTCCAAAACTGTTTTTTTAGGCTTGGGTTACACAGTCCTCTGGAAGAATTTGTGCATCGTAAGTATGAGGCTGTCATCAACTAAGAGCTGCACATTTAGATTGTCATTTAGCTTTGTAATAGCATTTGCACCAGTAGGAAAGTCTGGCGACCATTTGTCCTTTTCTTCTGTATTCCATTAGAAACACTTGGGAGGGAGTCGTCTCTGTTGACCGTGTAGGGCATTATTTCTGAAATATACCTCTGAACATCAGTGAGTCATGGTGTTTGGACTGTGCAGCCCTGCAGCGGTTCTGCTACAGCTCTCCTCCTTGGGCTTAATGAAGCTGAATGCACACACGATCAGCACGTCGTCTGACCAAAGATGCAGAGTTATAGTGGATGAGTGAGCATAGCAGACACATCAGCACACACCGATTGAAAAACCCTTATTTTAGATGCTCTGTGGCTATTTTAAACAAATGAAAGTTTCATTATGGTCTGCAAACCCAACAAACCTTGGGGGCAATATTGTTTAGGCTAATGTATCATCGCATTAATATTATGTAATAAAGTAATTACTGCAACATAACTCAGTGGCTGTATACAAAGACATTCAGTTTTATTTCAATACATGAAATGCTGAGGGTAGACATTTATTTTTATTGTTCATAAATAGCCTTGCTCATCCAAAAGTAATATGTTGCCTGTCGCTTCAAGTCTATTCAACCAGTTTAATTCTCATTGGGTAGATTACCCCCTCCTAAACTACCACATTGTCAGAGGCACTAAAATTTACAAGAACATAATATCGTGATGTTTGACAATTTCTCCTCCCTTTGGCTGTGGGAGTGAATAAACCTTTTATATGAAAATATTTCCTATGCTCTATTCTACACAATTAGATCAAATGTCTAAACTAGTAAAAAATAATATAATAGTTCAGGCATTCATATCTACTATATTCAGACAATAAAGGTTTCATGCCTATTTGTAGTATTTACAGGATTTCTACTCCTCTTCCTAAACCAAGAGAACATTTTGAGAAAGTGCTTTGTCACCCAGCTACCATGATTAGGACTAATGATTCTCTGAACTCTAAACTGAGAATTGGAGTAAAATCATGTGTTGTCTTGATTGTCTGTATTTTGAAGTCTAAAATAGTTTTGTCAGTTGACTTAATGGTGTGCAGATAAGTTTTTAGCTTATTGTAGTGAGGTAGAGAGTTGGTTATGGAAACCAGGGGCCTTATTGTTCTCCATTAGTGTCAAGTATCAGAGGGTAAAAGGAATTTTAAAGACCTGTTAAAAATGTATGAATGCAGCAACATGAGAGGGATAGGGGACTTGGACTGCTCTGCTCTCACTGTTTGTCCGTTATGGACATGTAAGCTATTGCCTTAGCCCATACACAACCTTAGCAACTGGAAATAAAGTTTGAAAATGGGGCAGGACGCCCTCTTTCTTCACAAGTCACTCAAGTGCCTTGACACGTGTTAATATGATACTAGTACTGTAGATGCTCTTATGCTTTTATCTCCACTTTGTCTGATGTTGGTGTGTGTGTGTGTGTGTCTCTCTCTCTCTTTTGCAGGGTCATGTCATCAGGAGAACTGTATGTCCCTGCCCCTGCTGGAGTGTCAGGCCTCCTGGTCCTCCAAGTCAGGCAAGCATGTTCCTCCCAACCCCTCCATCAGCCACTCGGTGTCCTGGAGCTCCTCCCTTATCAACAGTTCCCACTCCGGATGCATGGAGACAGAGAGCGAACACATCTCCAGTGAGTCTGCCAGCAGCGTCTGTACTTTGCGAAACAAGCTCTTTACAACCATCATAAGAATTGCCCATATTTGTTGAGCATACAGTGGTGAAATGTAGAGTTAATACTGAAAATGGAGACTCCTTATTGTTTTAATGAATGATGACCTGTTTTACACCTTTTTGATGGCTTGCTGGTTTAGTGGGTGTGAGTGTTTATGAGGCTGTCCATCTTGCCACCGCAGCAGTGGTCACTTTCTTGGCAGCTGAACATCAGATAAACACAACAACACAGGACTGATCTTGGCAGTGAGAGGGAACACTTTGGATGTTCAGTCGAGCTGTGCTCTCAAAGTAACACATCAGCAAATTCCTTGGCTGCTGAGTGTTAAAGGAAGGCTGGAGTTGTAATTTAGTTAGATGCCTTGATGAGCTGTCTTTGTTTTTCAGGAGCCACTTGAGTGAAAATGTACTGTAACACACTGTAAGTGGAGAGGAGCTTGTAAGCACAGAGCCTGATGTGTTGACCGTATTAGTAAAGTCTTTGATTGTCTCACTATGTTATTAAATAGATTATCATTGCCCAAACATAGCATGTTTGTGACCTTTTGATTCACTGGAAGATTTTATTGCTAATTTAATTGTTTAAAATATTATAGTCTAATTCCAATTTTGCTTTGTTATGGTTTGCAGGTTTTAGGGATATTTTTGGCTGTCCTGAACACTGCACCAGGATCAGAGTGGTTTAAAGGTCCAATACATATTGCAGTATGGTACCCTGTTGAAACATTGTTGTTCTAGGATTGGTTTTATTTACATAGTGATTTATGGGATTTGAAAAACAATTTCACTCATTTATTATCTGTGCTTTTGTATTTGAGAGTTGTACTTGTATTTTGAGGCTGTAAAAGTTTTGTTTACCTTTTGTAATGTTAATATTTGGAGTGAAACAGAGCTACGAAGGCCATAAAAAATAAAGCCCTTGAACACTTCAAGAGCATATGTGAATATAATCAAAATGTAGATGGTCAACTAAACTAACATGTTAAATCAATTCTTGATTATATCTTTACACACATAGGCTTTGATTGCTGCAACCCAAAGGATGAATAGTGACTGCCAAGCCTACCAACAGTGCAAAGACCCTTTGTGGTTCTTGCATGGAGTGCAATGCTTCAGTTGGTGACGCCACATGGTGGCAGTATTTGTTTTCCTAAAACCTTGCTCCCTCTGCAGCGCTGTCATCTGACCTACATCTCTAAATCAAAAGGCAGAAATGGAGGAGATAAAATTTTAAATGCGACTCTCCTCATAATAGCTGGTTATTTATTAATTTATTTATTGGCCCAGTAGAAACAATACATTTTCCTAGTTGAGTGACATACCAAGGGGTTGGCACGCACAGCCTTCAGTCCTCCATAAATATCAAAACAGTGGGAAGAGGAGAGGCGTGCTGAGCTGCAAGAAAGCAGATGGTATTTACGTCTTCGACAGATTCCAGACAATTCCCCAGAATACCACCACAGACAGGACAGCGACTGATACAGTAGGCCTACCGACCAGACTGCAGTTTGTGTTACTGTGACCAGAAGAAGACCAGGTTACAGTAGTCAGTTCAATGTACCTAAATGCAGGCAGAGTGATCAGCACATGACTTTCCCTCCCCTGGGTTTCACATCCTGAATGGAGGTGTGCCTAAAGGCTGTAGCGCTGCGGTTGACATTGAGATACGACCTTGCAGATTAACGTTGAATGATTAGATCTATTAGATATATTATTTGGTTAAAGCTATGAAATGCAAGTGAGACAAAGTGATAAGGGGACAAGATGAGCAATATTTGATGTTTTGTCTAATTATTGTTAAGGCCAGATACATAAATGATGTGATGAATGATATGCATGTCATTCCATTTTTTCCATGTCACACATATGAAGGTTAAAAGCTGTCAAAACAGCAGTTCAGTTGAAGTACATAACAAACTGGGCAGGTGATGACAGGCTGATCAAAGCAGTAGAGTAAAACATGCAACATCACAAAAATAAAATATCAAAACAAAAAGACAAAATGAAAAGAAAGGGAAGAGATCTAAAATAACAAATGAATCCAGACATATATAATGAAACTAAATATATTGGATTCTTACTCAATCACAGACAGAAACTTTCCCAAATTGAATACCTTCTCTTTGTCTTTTTTGCTGCCCAGTTAATATGGTCAGCACAACAGGCTATTAAGACTAAACTGCAGCCTTTTGGTCAGGATGTGAGCTTTGGTTTTCATGACCAATATATAATATTTGTTCATTCACAGGGGATCCCCTGCCACTAGGAGTGCACAGTAACGGTGTGTCAGCACCACTTGGAGTAGGTAGTAGTAGGCTACAGTATTGATTGTTTGGAGTTTTTCTCACAGACAGTCTTTAATCTCACTATACAAAACTTGACCTGGAAAACCCTGAAGCCCAATAGGGCATATTCCTTCTACTGCTGTTTTGGTTTATTCTCTGCATAAAGCTATTGCTGAGCCTGCCTGTGGCTGTAGGCCAACAAGTCTACTGCTGTTGTCAGGTTAAAACCATCTAACTTCAATTTTGTTTATTTTCATGCTTCTACATGGAGGATTACATCGAATCTGATGACTTGTGGGCACGTGGAATCCTTTCAGGACCTTTTGTATGTTTTGAATGTATGGTAATCAATCTATCAATCAGGCATTTTCTTTTCATTTGTCAAAAGTTGACATTTTGGAGATTTTCATTTTGGGAAGTTTTTTTTACATCCTACAACAACAACTAGTATTTCCATATTATTCCAATAGTGTACTTAATGTTGTTGTTGTTTTTATTTATCTCCTAAGGTATTACTATAGGATTTTGTGTGGTATATGCTTTTACCTATAGTAGGTGCATGTACAAGTACTGTGACAATTGCCTATACCTTTCTTAAATGTATTATAGGATTACTAGTTAGTTTTCTTAAGGGTAAATTGTTCATTATTCTATTCCCATAGTAGGTAATGAGTTTTCAAATCGCGTATATAGGATGATGATTGATGGGTTAATCAATACATGTCCTTGTCTAAAGTGATCCAGCTGATGACGCGGTCCATTTGAGATCTACTGTCCCTGGTCATTTCAGGCAGGTTATGTGGAGTCTGTAGATCAGGACAGAGAGGGGCGTGGCCCGTCCCAGTACCGCCCCTCCAGTCAGTTACCATGACAACAGCCATGGATGGGGGAGCCTGCGGAGCTAAGACAGGTGCTGCTGGGGTTTGCGCATCGCCTGTTAGATCGTTTGGCAGGATGGGAGCTGCGAGAACACCTACGCAATCCCACCATAGTTTTCCATGTACTCTAGAGTTTTCCTTTTAGAAATACGGAATATAATCTGCACTGTAAATCTATCGACCGCCGCAATGGTGCACCACTCGGGGTCTATTCAGTCCTTCAAGCAACAAAAAGGTTGGTTGCAAATCTGTTCTGTTAATTGCGTGTTGTGCAATATGTATCTTTTGAGTTGATAATGTTGTGTGATGAGTTTTCGTTCTTGTTAAATAGTTTAGAAATTGTGATTTGGAGCGAGTGCGCTCCAAGTGTGACGCAGAGTTGGTGGTCTTGCAGCCTACTCTTCCTGGGATGGAAAATAGCGTGTTTTTGAACCTGAGACTTTTGGCTTTGGTAATTTAACCAGTACAGTATTGGCGGTATTACTTAAAACATTATTGTGCAGTAGCAGCAGGCTACAAGATCCCGCAATATAGCCAGTCGATCAGTAAATCTCCCCTCGAATAAATATGTTTACTCCGTTATCATTTATCCAAATTCCGTAATATTAGATACAATTTAAACTACTTTTTTTTTTTGCAATATAGTGTAAAGTTATAGTTATTTTTGCCTAGAGGGGAAAAAACATGCATTTCTCCAGAATCTTGACAGTGCAAGTATCAAGGCAAGTCAAATGATGTTTTGGTGACCTCTCCTACTTAGCAGCACGAACTTGCAGTGATCTGAACTACTCACAGATGTGTCCATTTGCACAGCTTACAGTGTTCTGCATGCTCTCTGAGGACAGAGGTTACAATTCCCTATAGAATTGTTCACCATCATGCAAAATAGTAAGAGTATATTGCAAAAGGTCAAGTGGTTTTGTGTGTCCCAAAGGTTTGAGCGAATTGCTCCACTCAGGTTTCTGGTTGTGAAAATAATTGAATTATTCTAGGAGAGGTTGTCAGAATTTTCCATCATGCAATCAAATGAAAAGCAAGTTTCCACCCTGCAATATATTGAAAAATGCAATGTTCATGTTCAGTTCATGTTGGTGTCCGTTTGGCATTTCGTAATGTTTTGGAATGGCAGTAATTTAACAGAATACGTTATTGTGCAGTGAAACAAAGTGATTGGTCTTGAGAGCCAGTCTAGTTTTCACCTTTGCTTGTTGATGTACCTCCTTTATAAAAGGCTGTTTTCTTATGTACAAAGCTCAGCCAAACCAAAGTTAGATTCATGACACTATATGCGCTTAGATACAGTAGTACATTAAATGTCATTTTGGGATTTTGACATTTCATGCTTTCAGGGAATTATTATTATACACAGTAAATTGTGTTAATCTGTGTCTTCCATTCCAGACAGATTGCATGGCTGGGCTGTAGTGTGTTTAACGGGTGAGGAGGATTCTTTAAAAGACATTAGTACTGCTTCAAAGATGTGTTAATTATTCATGTACCAGCTGACCAATGTCTAAATTCTGAGTGTTAAGGAAAGTTGTTGGGGTCTTGCTGACATGTACATATAATGTGGGAGTAATGACTTCTTATCTACCTGGCTGAGGTGGTTGAGAGGGTTTATCTCCTGGCTTCTGATGAGAGGATGATGAGCTGAGCTAGGAGTGATGATAGCAACTGAAAATCTTGATAGCATGACTAAGGTGCTCCCTGCTCAAGAGGTCATTTTATCATCTGTAGTAGACTTGTCATTGTTAGTTTTTAGATGAGTAAGTATCAACACAAACGCGTAGAATATAACAAAAAAGAATGTGGCATATGGGGATTAGCAGACAGGCTTATTCACCCAGATGAATCTTCCACCATGACCCACATGCACTATATGACTGTACCATGCGTCCATGCAGGGGTAGGGCAAGGGCTTGTTTTCAGTTGACCCTTCTTTTCAGAGGAGTGCATTTACATGGACCTTTTAATCATATGATTATGTTCCATGCACAGTAATACAGTAACTATTTCTTCCATACTTTTACTAGTGTGTAATACCTGATATACCTGATGCAACCTCCAAAGAGCGACTACTACTACTACTAATAATAATAATAATAATAAAATAAGTTTAGGAGCTCTGATTGCAAAAGCGTATTCACCTTTTGAATTTAACCTACAAGTCAAAAGAGCTAGAGGGGTAAGCTAGAGGGGTAAGATCTATACGTAGGGAGTGAAAGGCTCTGTAATATAAGATGGGGCCAAGACATTTTTACTTTCAAAGTAATCAATAGAATCCTAAAAATGACTCTAAAATCAGCTGGAAGCCAATATAAGGTGTCTGCCAAGGGAGTTATCTGATCTCTTTCTAAACTGGAGACGAGAAAGAGCTGTTTGGGTGACACAAGAATACAGATAAGTACAGTAATTAATATGGGATTAAGTATAAGATGAAGGCATGTATAACCCTCAGAAACGGATACTAACAACTTAATTTTAGAGATATTGCCCAAAAACAAGAGAATACAGCTATTAAACAAAATAAAAAATGACTCCAAATAGAAACTAATCCTCAATCCTCAAATGTCAGCAAACGTCATATTCATTGTCATTACATTGAAGAATGTTTTGAGGCATCAAACATTTAATACACTAGAAAATATCCAAGAGTATCAAGACTAAAATGGCATCTGTTATTACAGGCAAATCTCTGGGGGAGCCTTATTCTTGACTTGATAACTTCCATTTCTATGCAATCAATAACAGCATTAACAGTACTAATAGTCCACTTCTGTTATAGTTTATGAGTCAATAATGTTTGTCAGGCAATATCCTGCTATGTTTGTAATGGAAGTAATTGGGGTGTCATTGACCAAAAGAATCAAAGAAAAAAACATTTGGGAGAAGAAGTGAAGAGTCAAGAGAATAAAAGGCAAGTTTGAATATTGCTATCAAAACAATGACTTTCAATGTGAATTTGTCTTTTGTGTGTGTGTGTGTGTGTGTGTGTGTGTGTGTGTGTGTGTGTGTGTGTACGTGTTTGTGTGTTGTTATGTGTGCACGTATGAGTGCATGTAAATGTGTGTGTGTGAGAGCATGTGTGTATATCTGTATCCATGGTGAAGAGATCCCTAAACCTTTGGTTGCACAATCATAAGCAGGCCACCTGTGCTCTTATGCAAGCAGACAGATGGTTTTATAGATATAGACATCAATTTGGAGACAGATTTGGGGAGTGATTGTATTACAAATAAATAGTGTATGTGATTTAAACAGGGTATTATAGATTGTTAGGTAGATTCAGATTTTTTTTTAAATAGCGTCTTCTATCAAATTGTAGAACTTCAAGAAGACCAATAGTTTACAAAATGCCAAAACCAACTGGGCTCCTTGTGTATAGATTGGCAGTGACCCGCTTTTAAGCTTTCACTGTTTTTTAAATAGTGAGTGGAAGTCTTTTTGTTGCTGGGCTGTAATGAGAATACTGGCAGTAGTTGTTTAGTTATTTTGGTTTACAATTAAATCAGGTCACAAATTACACGGTTCTTTGAGACTCGGTAACATGACACAAATAAAATGTTCTCTTTTGAACTTGGAATTGTTTACCGAAGAGGGTATAATTCACAGACACTCCCCGAAGAGAACACATGGACAAAGCAGAGGCTTTGCAGAAAATCCTGTGACGTAGTAGAAATCACAAGCAATCAGGGGGCATAAGAAGATAGTGTGCCGTAAAAGGAACGGGGAGATATAGAGATTGAGACTGTGGGGGAGAAGGAAGATGTTTAATCTGCTCAAATGATGCAACATGGGAGGTTGTGCCTGGATTGTATAATAGGGTCTTGAACCCTATAAACCGTGGTAAAATGTGTCATCTGCTCTGAGGTAGACAGATGACACCAGCTAACAATGTCTTCTCACTGTACACCATGATTAGTTACGACAGATTGTTTTCATTCTCACAGTGATGCTGTGTTGTTCCACATTAATAGTTAACATTGGGTTTGGTTTCTTTTGTTGGTTTCTTATGCTGTGGTTTATCTAGTTTCAAGTCAAATCAATAGGCAGTTTTCTGCACCAAGAAGTCATTGCAATCACTTAAATAATTTAGATAGCTAAGCCAATAATGAGTTCAATCACCACAATTAAATGATAGAATGAGTAAGTAGGTGCTATTTATTTGTATTTGAGTGGATACATCACTGCTGTTGAAGTGAATCATTACTGCATAAAACTCAACGCCATGTTTTCGCAGGATGCCTCACTTTCACATCAACTCAGCATATCAAAGACAGTTATTTATCTGCCAACACGTTCTAAAACCTTAACAAGGGCAAAATAATAATATTTTAAGAAAACTTAAAAAGTCGAGTATGGAATATTTAGTATCAATTACAACTAAAGCAATTAGCATTAGATGGGAGAATGGAATTGTATACATTTTAAAACATTTTGTACGTTTTCTTTTCACAATTTTATGTAGCGAAAAGTAGCACCGCCAAAATTGTCAGTATCCCGAAAATCACTCGTATATCTGGGATTACTCCAAATTTGTTGTTCATACTTTCATACATGGTCAGCAAAAAACCCTTATTGGTGCACGTGTACAACTAGAGATGACTACTCAGTGGCTCCTAATGATACCAGTCTAAATACTCCCTGTGAACCCAGTGCTATTTTCTTTGATATGGTGCCAGGCGGAGGATGAAACACACTTATTTGCTTAGAGAACATTTCTGTGGGACAGGCTCCGGTCCTCGCCTCAGTCCAGCCTCCATGTGATCATCTTATTAAGGCTCAGTTTTTGTGTGTGTGTGTTTTTGTCTTTGGCTGCTCTCTATAGCAGGACTTCCCTCAAATGGACTTCGTTAGGGGAAGCAATAATGATGTCTGTGTCTATAAAAAGCTCCTGAATCTTCCTCAGTTGAAAGGTGTAATGCTGAGAGGGCCATAGAAGGAACATGGATTAATAATTCAAGGTGTGGAATGAGGAAACATGCAGGCATGATGGGAAACAGCCCACTGACCTGAATTCTCTGTTTGTTACTTGGTGCAACATCCTCCACAGCACAGATAATGTCTTGATGCTGTGGATCCTGCTCCGGTCTGTGACATGGACACTGTGGGTATGTCTCAAGACAAAAGTAGCATTTGATTTGACACCTATTGGACTGTTAAGTCTGACTGTTTGATTTTGCAGCATTGTTTTAGCTTCGTGGTGTGTCTGTCGTGTATTTTGTTAACAAAATGCTCATTGTTTGAGCCAAGGAATCACAGTACAATGTTATGTTCGTCATTCGTTATTTCCACCTGAGAGCTTTCAACTGACTCACATGACAGCCACACACATAAAGGCACAATTTTATGACACTGTATCACACATATGCTTGCTTTATATGACAGATAACTGCTAAACAAAATATCCAAATCATATTTTGCTTTTTATGTTGATCACCAACACAAACATTTGTACACAAGTATAAACCGCTACAGTGGCATATGCACAGTATCTCACACACATGCACACACCAAAAAAATCATTTTGATCTCACATCACAAAAACGTTACAGGCAAGCTGCACAGGAAAAAGCCACATCCTGGATCACAACCTTCCCTGAAGCTTGGCCAGCTCCCCGTCTGATGAGCTGGAGTGGGTCTCTGTCATGCTGATGGAAAGAAAATTTGGAGGTGTTTTTCCCACATCATCACTCAGCAGTTCTCCGCTGCCTGTGCTTCTTGCTTTCTTTCGTTCTTTCTTTTTTAATCTCTCTTTTGTTTTCACCTTGTTGGTCCACTCTGGGCAGGACGCAGTGACGCAGATAATACAAACTGTTGTACACACACACACACACACACACACACAGGATTAACTTTCTCCCGATAAACCAGTTTTAGCCTGCTGCCCACAGCAAGATTAAAAACAGGATTTCACATTAGATAAACCCTTTATATATTTATTTAGACTTACACAATGTGCCGTCTTCAAAATGTGATGTACAACTAGCCTGCAAGTGGGAGAGAGTTCAGAGAAACTGTCTGTCCATGGAAAATAAAGCAGAACATTTGGAGGCAGCGACTGTCAAATAACCGTCATTATAGCCTTAATTTCCACAGAGGCTGTGCGATTTCACAACCCGTGGATGCTCAACCCCATGTACAATTTCCATGGAAGCAATTTCACACAGTACCAGTATCAGTCCCATCCAATTTGTGGGACTATTTTAATCTTTGGGTGTCATTTGGGATCACCAAGCCGTTCCTCTAAAGACCCATTAGCGTGCTTTGCTCTGATGTACCATCTCAGACATGTTGATCCTTGCTGGTGTCTCTTGGGATCATCTACCTAATCCAGTAAATGTACCTTTTGGCATTACTTGTGCGGTTACTGTACAGGAGCCATTCTCTCTGTATTGATCACCGTAATGGAGAGAAGGTGAGCAGTGTCCTCTAACTGGACAGTTTTATTAAATAAGAATGCATTTACTGCCCGGGCCAACCCACCGAGACGGTGGAATTATAGCACTCAGGCTTCTGGCTTCGTGGCCGGAGGCTCCTAGCTCACGTTGATTTACCACCCAGTCATAAAGCGTGTTGCTGCTTCTGCTGTGCGGAGTAGCAAACCTCCCTGATTACTGACCATAACAAATCTGGTTTCTGAAATGGAAATGCAAATGTAATTGGCAGGATATGAGTGTTCGCACAATAATAGCCAGACAGTAGTTCAATATTGATTTGAAAGATTGTGAATGAATTATGGAAAGCAAAGAGGAGGAGCTGAATGCTTATGTACACTTTAGGCTCTGGGAAACCACGTTTCTTATTAGCCTGAACACAATTTAAATCACAGACATGGGCAAGTGGTTTTGTTCAAAATTGACTCAAACTAATGGGGTTTGTAATGGTGTCATACTTTGTGGCGAGTGATCATACTTGAGTAGAGTGAATTTCAGCTGCAAATGGACTCTTCTTTCAATGGGGATCAAAATTCCTACAATTTTC
Organism: Gephyroberyx darwinii; assembly: GCA_900660455.1. Lineage (NCBI taxonomy): Eukaryota > Metazoa > Chordata > Actinopteri > Trachichthyiformes > Trachichthyidae > Gephyroberyx > Gephyroberyx darwinii. The sequence continues at coordinate 16,992 of CABFOQ010023957.1, forward strand.
ACTTTCTCCATTATTCATGATGTGGCTTTTAGCTGGCACTCACTTTCATTCATTTCATATCTGTGGGGCTGCGCAGGAAATAAACAGCATGATTCGCGGTTTCCCTGGGCTCACAAGCTTACATCTTTAAATGTCCCACCCAACAGCACCAGGAAACCCCATTGAGATCAATGTCACGAGATAGAAATGAGTTATTGTTCTGCTTATAGCATGGGCCCTCAGGATACAGAGACTGAAAGTCACTGAGAGAATTCCTCACTGGAGATGAAAAGCAGTCACGTTTTCTGCGTTGTGTAAGAGACACATTTGAAAATGAGTGCTTTCATGAATAACTACGTCAGAGCCGAGCCCAGCTGGAGCCGTGGTGTGAAGGTCAGGTTTAAGGACGTGCTTCCATCGCCGGCCGTTTATTATGATCACAGGTTCTGACTTTCTCTTTAGAGATCATAATTGCGGTATTGTTGTTCCTGGATCACAACCTCTATCCTTTAGGTCCCGCTATCACTATATCTGTATATCTTTTAATGCTAAAATAACCTTGAAAATGACCTCTGTTGATATGGATAAAACAATGACATGCTTATGAGAAAGATGTGTAGCAGCATTTATCTTTTTCAGATCAATTGCAATACTGCCAAGACTGTGTTGTTGTGTACCATCAGTCTCTTTGACTTGAGCTAGTGAGCTGTGTGATTTGATGGAAGGAGTGTACTGATGATTGTAATGCACTCCTCTATGATGTGCAGACATCATTGCCACCATGGTAACCCTTGGCAAGATGGACCCATGAATGATTGAAGTGATATTTCGCCCCCTCTCTCCCTCTTATCCACTTTTCATTTCATGTTTTTCATGATTTCATTCCATGCATTAGCTCTTCTTTAAAATATATTATTGATCTCATCACATATCTCATCTGTTGTTTATCTAACACAGTTTTCCTCCTTGAGTTTTGTTGCCTCTTTCGTGGTTTTTGCTTTCCAATTCAGTTCCATTTTAATTTGTCTCGACTGTTGTTTGTTTTGTTTTTTTCCCCTTGAGTATGATCCATGTTCGGTCGTTGCAGCAGCAAAGGTAATCGGATTCAGCAGGGAATAGGAAATAGATCATAAGCACCCAGCTACAATATAAAAATAAGCAATAATAAAGGTAGAAAAAAATACTGACAGAGCTGTTACTGACAGTTTGATACTTAAAAATATGGATTGCTAAATAAGAAACATTTGTTGTATATGTAGGTATAAGTACAAGTATGTAGGTATATATGAATCTATCTGTGTAAACATAAATATATTTGCTTTAACTCTAAACCTGCTAATGCACCTCACTCCCTCTCCCTTCCCCGTTCTCCCTCAGGCATGCACACCAGCATCAGCGAGATACTAAAGGAGAAGACCCTGAAGCCGTCCCGCCGCAGCCTGCCCTGCCTGGCCCAGAGTCAGACGCATCCACTAAACCTCAACCACTTCCTGTCTGTGCCTCTGAGCCCTGAGCCCAAACCAGAAGCCGAGGGCCTGACCCAGAGCATCAGCACGTCCTGCAGCCTCCTCCCCCCACAGACAGGTCAGTCAGCCTCAAGACTTCATGTTTGATTTTTCAGTCAGTGTGTTGGGTAGACAGTACTCATCACCACCGACCTAATAGTGTCTCCAAGCAGATTAGTGAATTATAAATGCCTCAGTCATAATAGAGTATGTTGGTATGGAATTAAAAGGTTACCTTGTAGGTCTCCATATAGCTAATATAGATTACAGTTAAGTGATGTATGTCATGTATTAGTTGTTCCCAGTTAACCTACTGCCATAACACTGTGCCGTGGTCTATTTCATATTCTCTTCATACTGTGCGCTGATTGTGTTTTATTGTGCTCAACAGGAAGAGAATTCATTGCTACATAGATTTTCATACTTGTGTTATAGCTTTTTAGGCTTGCACATAATATCGATGGAGCAGATTGTATTAATGCTTCAGTGTATTTAGAAAACATTGTGCAAACTCACAGCTGTCTAGTGCTCTCCCAGAGAGAGTGAGAGCACCGGGGAAATTACTGTTGCAAGGAAAATAGCACCCCACACGATGGATCGGTAAAATGGCACCGTCTGGGGGAGAGGGGGAATTATTCAGTCTCATTGATATCTTCAGCAGAGGGCGATTGAAAGTACAAGCACATTGAGATTCAAATCAAAGTCTCTGTTCATGCATGATCTGACTGCTTTACAGTCTGAATATAACAGCTGGGTTCTACTCAATACCCCTATACTCCTAAGTCATTTTTCAATCCTTAACGATTTCAACTCCCAATCCAATACATCCTGTGAATTTATTGGCTTTTAATGTGGTTAAAATTCATATCAATGTCTCTAAAGAAGACATGTCATTGCTAATGGAATCAATTTCCTGCAAAGACATGAGAGCATGTTATGGACTTCAATAGTATATGTATTCTTCATGTCACCTATATATACATATATATATATATATATATATATATATGTAATCATTTTAACACCATTCATTCTGATGTTATTTAAGTTGTGAGTGAAGATGATGATGATGGTGGATAATGGATATACTGTTGTACTGTCTTTCTCCATTCTCCAGGGGAAAAGCTAAAGATAATGACTCAGTTATGATCTATAATCCCTCTCTGCATTAGAGAAAAAAATCCCCCAGAATTAATAATTCTGCTATGAACTCATCCTTTGTCCCGTACACTGTTAGAGGAGAATTGTTCAAAACACCCTGATTTATATATTGCAACCAAGAAGAATAGTGCAGTGGGGCTGGGGACCATAATGTACGTTCAATTACCTCCTGAAGTTTAAATCTAATAATTGTTATTTTGTTCCACCTGAATGCAACATCAAAACACCAAAAGGGCTTTGTGTTTTTGTCCTCTATACAAATAAAATCTCATCTCTCATCTCTGGTAGATATCTCTGTCCTGTACACATCCTAACATATGGTAGGTTAAGTGCCTGTAGGCAACTAGAATTAGCTAACGTGACATGAAGGGTAGTTTCCTAAAAAGTCAGTGTAGTCCTTCAAGCAACAAAACACTTTTTACATAAAGAATACTCTGTCTAGTTCCTTACTCCATTATTCACTGCATTATTGATCATACTGTGTCTATGTACAGCTGGGGATGGCAAGGACCGCTATGTGGAGGAGTCAGAGGCGAGTACCTATGAGGCAAGGGCAGACGAGTCATTTCTGATACAGAAGCCTGTCACCCGTGCTAAATTAGAGGCTCGCACTGATTCACTTCAGGTACCACAATCCCCAAAAATCCACATTACTTTATAAGAATGGTGCAAATCCTTCACCTTGGTACACTACAATTACTTGGGCACTGAACCACTGACATCATCAAGCTTTAGCATTTCTGTTTCTACAGGGGAAGAACCCAGCTAACGCATCCGGGCTCCTTTTCCGAGATGGGAAAAAGCGTATTGACTACATCCTAGTTTACAAGAAGTCCAGTCCGCAGGTGGAGAAGAGGTGCACCTTTGAGAAGAATTTGCGTGCGGAGGGCCTGATGCTAGAGAAGGAGGTAGGGATCTCTGCCAAACACATTATGGGTAATGGGTTTACTAGAGTGATACCATTCATGTCGAGGCGTCAAGAGAACAATCTATTGCTCTTTTATCTGTTTTTAGATGACTGAGGCTGACTTTAGTGTGTCAATGGTTTTATTTCGAAGTGTCAAACTCTTGTAGCTTTTTGTTGTAACCAGAAAAGTAACTAGGACATATTTCTTTTTAACTTGAAAGCCTTCCTTGACCAACAATGACATAATGTTTGTGAAGATCCATGCTCCTTGGGATACACTTTGCAAATATGCAGAGCAGATGAACATCCGGATGCCGTTCAGGTAACTGTTGTTAGATACAGAATGAGCCTTCAGTGACAATGAAAAATGGGGGATCACTGTTTACAATGGCTGGCTAATTCATCCGGGTTTGATAACTTGTTGTTGATTTCTTTTAGGAAAAAATGCTACTTCACAGACTGGAAGAGCAAAACTCTGAGCAGGTAATTAGATTGGGCAATTATTTCACCCTCTCTTGATCACTGGCAGCATGCTGAAGGCTTGAGCGTCTCTAATGAAATCCAGGAGCAGCACAGCTGGAAGGCTTCAGTCGTAATGTGAGCTCTGGATGGTGTTATAAGATGGAAGTCATCAGTCCCAACAATATGGCAGACATAGAGACAGGTTGAATCAAACTGTCATTGTACTATTTCATGAGTTCAGGATTAACCCTGCCTCTTAAAATATAAATAAACATAATGTGGGATTAGATTTTTTTATTTGAATCAAATTAGTCACCCTGAAAGAAAGTGTCTGCAAAACAAATAGGTAGTTATAAGAGTGTGTAGAGTAGAAAGGTAGGGTTTTGAAAGCATATTGTCAAAAATGGCTAAAGCTTAGTCAATATTACAGTGTAGTACTTGATAGATTTTTAGCAGATTTAGCAAGCAGTATACAGCAAAGTATTACTCATTTAGCATCCCCGTGTTGAAATTGTGGAAAATGCAGGCATTGAAATATGTGTTTAAAAAAACATATGAAACCTCCTAACCTTTTGAAAAGTAAACTCCAGCATGTCAGACACATGACAGTGCTCTCCTATTAAATACAAGGGTTAAATAAATGGAGCTGCACAGTCCTATTGGCATACTATTTTTTGATGTGATGTCCAAGCTTTGCCCAGGACTCAAAATGTGGAATGCAACTAGAAATAGTCCTGCACCAAAGCAAACCGATCGAAAGAAAATTATAGCAGCAATGTTTTGTTGTGAAACTAAAACATTAGACCAACATATCACTACATGTAGGTTAATACCTGTAGAAGTCTATGGTGGCGTTGTTTAAGAGAATGAAGAAGCTGTCTCTAATATGGAAGTTAAATGTTGCAGACTTATTTTGTAATTCCACGTTTATCATGTACATGCATGCCACACACACACACATACACACATCCCACCTCACCCTACCTACGCTGCCAGCGTAGCTCTACAGACTATAGCTAATTTTCACATTGCTGATTACTGATACCAGAAGAAAAAGATTTGTGAGATTGGGAGTCACTGATCTAGGATGACAACAAAGACATAACTCACTAAATATAACTCAAAGGATAATTCCAGTTTTTTCACGTTATAGTCAAATGTTTTCATCCTGTGAATGGTCAGAATACAAACATTGATTCCCTGGCTGGAGTCAAACAGCAGATACATTTATCTGATGTGTATCTGCAATTGCAACCTGTCTCTAGTTCAATCAGTCAGCTTGATACTATTTATCAGTTGTTGTAAATATCTGAAAACTGTTGCTCTAATACGTATTGGGATTCTGTCAGGGCTCTGAATTTAAGAAGAGTACACTTCACATAAATGTTGTTTGGAAGGTACATAAAGTAAAGTATTGACGTTAGGTTGGCAAGCTGTCAACCACCTGCACTAGGTCCATTTATTTATCTTTGTTAGGACTTTAGTTAGTGACAGGAAACACATAAAGCTTATTTATTGTTTGGGTAGATTTGCTTTAAACAGCTCAGTGAAAGACTGCAGAGGCACTGAGGAAAACATAATGGTCCTCATTCATCAAATGACTAAGATCAGCCTGGTCTGAAGTGTTTTATTCTCACTTGGACTGGTGGGCAAGTGATTCTCTGAGATTGTGTCTGTGTATGTGGAGGGGGTGTGGGGGTTAGGGACATCCTTTGCATAAAAGGTTAGGAACCACTGTTTCATATCAAAGAAAACATCTTTGAGCTAATAGGTGAATTAATAATGTTTTTGCTGTGTGTCCGTGCAGCAGGTTTCATCAGAGATGCCGTCAGATAAAGAGCTGGCTTCCCAGAAATCCCATGAAGCTGGACAAAGAGGCCTTGCCTGACCTGGAAGAAACAGACTGCTACACGGCCCCCTTCAGCAGAGCACGCATGCACCAGTAAGGAATAAGGATATGATGGACATAAGTAAGGATATGATGTACTGTATATTGTAGGGTTTTGAGACACAGCACAGAACCCAGAATCCTCAAAGCATCTCATCTAAATTTCATTTTTGATTGAATCCCCAATCGATTTCCCTTTTTCCTTTTTGAAATGATAACGTCAGAATGAATACCATTAAACATTACGATGAGTTTTGAACTGAACTGTGGTGGACCACAACATTCATTAAGGGCCTTGACTGGTATTGATAGACTATACCATGATGTATTGTTGTTCATTCTCTCCCCAGCTTCACTATCAACAACAGACAGACCTTCTTCTCCAATTCCACCAGAAGCCGAATAGTGCACCACGTTCTGCAGCGTACCAAGTATGAGGACGGCAAATCCAAGATGGGTATGGCACTGTGCTGGCTGGTCCTCACATACTAAACAATATTTCTAGCAGGATTATCTTGATGGAAGTGGATTCTCATGCTTTTTATTGAAATAATGTATATACATTAAAATGACCTATTTAAGACATTCTGCATTCACTCAACAAAATGCAAAATCTATGTGCTTTAGGCTAAAACTATTTCATCACTTTATTCATGAACAACATCAATATTAGACCTAACATTAATACACAATAATACTGTCTGTCTTGTTTTGTCTTTCTCTGTTCTAATTCTATTATAGTTGTCTTCGTCACGTGTCTATTATGTCACTACTAAAACCATTAGAAGGCACCAAGGGAAGAGACTGAGAGCCGTGATCAGATAGCAGTAACTTTGCTTTGTTGTTATTGTACTTCAGAGCAGGGTAGTAGTAGTGAGAATTATGAGTAGTTGTTTTGCTCTGTGCTGATTAAAATGTGATCTGCTGCTGAGCTGTTGCTATTGTTCAACTTGTGGCTGATCCTTCCTCCTTCTGGCTGTTGTTTTTGATATTGGCAGTTACAGGATTTCCCCTCTGCCAAACTGTCTATCCCATCCCATTCTACTATCTTGTCTGTCTGATGCTGACATGTTTTTCTGATTAAAGTTTGGCCCTGAAGGGCCGAACGGCTTTCACATTAATATTTTAATACTGTTGACCACTCTACTTTCCAACAAATAAGATCAGCTCTGCCAAAGGAGTGGCAAATCCTTTTCAAATCCTCTCCCTCCCTGCTCCCGTTCTCACTGTCCGCTATTTCAGTCAAGGGATGACGTTGCCGTGAATGCACTTATGTGCTGTGAAAATGACAGGACACATCCTCTGTGTTTTCCTGTCATCACTGAATTAGGATGATGAGCTCTGTCACGTGATTGTCTCGCGAGTCCTGTATCAGGCGAAATACAGTATTGGCCTATGCTGCCTCGGGCTCACTCACCACAAACTTCTATTATCACCTCATAGTTACAACATGTGATGCATTCAATTACTCTTGGTTGGAAATAACAACAAGATGGACACTGTAACAAAACTAGTTCGGTTTGTGGCTCTTGTATTTCTGAAGGCAAGCCATAGAGAGCTATTTTGTGTTTAAGGTATGTATTTAACGCTTATCTTATCAGCTACTAGTTCATGTTCTACATCACTATTTGCTCCTTTAGAATTGTTTGCATAGCATACTGTGCTATGCTGCTAGATGTGTAAATGCCTGTGATATGGAGAACAAATCTGAATTGCTAGCTGCCTCCCACCTGCTCCTCATATCTCCTGGCTCTTGTTAAATCCCTTAATATATTGGCAGTTGATCACTCACTGCCTTCCTGCACCCCCCCTATATACATATATGTAGCATTTCTGTGTTGCAAGCATCTTTGGTGGTTACCTCTCCTCCATTTTTCAACAGCTCCTCCACTTTGTTGTCTGTCTCTGCTTAATTATTATGGTCGCCATGACCGGATCTTGCTTGCCCAGTCTGTGAGCTCCTGGGAAGGTGCGTATGTGTCTGTGTGGGACTGGGAAGAACCAGGAGACTAGACTCCAGTAGCCAGTTGGCACATACTGTTTGTATGAAGGATTGACAATCAAACATACTGAAGAGTAGGGAAGTCCTGTCTTGTCTATGTCTGTCTAAATTGTGTTTTTGTGTTTTGTGTCTTCAGATTTTTCCCACTAACCATCTAATGTATTTATTCAGCATTTCATCCATACTACTTCATACAGGTTTACCACTTCATGACTAGACTGAGTGCAGCCCGCAGCAAATACTATTATAAACAATGTATTTACTGTGATATGCCTTATAATGAGACAGTGTTTTGCATGCATTTTACATGTACCAAGCATTGAAGGTCCAGAAAAAATGGAGCATGATATTATCTAGTGCAGGCAGCTAGTTATAATTCTTGTCAAAGGGTTTTAATGTAAAATTCTTGCTAGCTTGTCAAGCTCTGTTACGTAATGCAGTAAGTTATCATTGTTGAAGAGTGGGTTTGAATGAATCGTATCACTGGACACCTCTGTGAATTTTTACGTGGTGTAAACAATCTGGGTGTGAATATCGTATAATATGTGCTTTATTCTAGGTATTAATCGTTTATTGGGCAATGGCACATATGAGGCTGCATTTCCTCCACATGAGGTGAGAAGGATTTTTTTGGCTGCTGAGATTTCACAAATTGTGAACCCTATCCATTCCCCCTATGTGGATTACCTTGCCTCTTTGTCTCATCAGGGTGGTTACAAGAGCAGACATCCTATTAAGACCCACGGTGCCCAGAACCACAGGCACCTGCTGTATGAGAGATGGGCCCGCTGGGGCATGTGGTACAAATACCAGCCTCTGGACCTCATCAGGTACTCAGCTTTTACTCAGAGGATGCTACAGACAGACTTTAGAGACTTTATTCATGCAGGGAACATTTGCTGGGCCTGCATGTTCTGTTGTGGAAATGTCCTGCTTTACAATCATACAATTGCACACATGCACACCTGAGAGCTGCCCAGTACAGCCAGCTTTCTACTGTTGGCCACTGAGCAGCTTCAAGCCCGCCTCCCTAACCTTCAGGCTACCAGCAGGACCTCACAGTACATTGTTCCCTCCCACAACTTCTATGAATGATCATTGCACAGTTTGGATGAGGTCTAATTAAAAGTCCACACACCTCAGTGATCTGTAACCACTGTGTATCTGCTCCACTCCCCAGGCGGTACTTTGGGGAGAAAATCGGTCTCTACTTTGCTTGGTTGGGCTGGTACACCGGCATGTTGATCCCTGCTGCCCTGGTTGGCCTCTTTGTCTTCCTCTATGGTCTTTTCACCATGGATTCTAGCCAAGTCAGGTCAGTTCAGAGACCCTGCGGTGTTGGGTTGACGTTGAATGTTCTTCATTGACAATCATGTGGATGGTAATTGAATACAGTTATGCTCTTGATTGACACATTTCTTGTTTTCATCATTGCCTCATCAGTAAGGAGATTTGTGAGGCCAACACTACCATCATGTGTCCTATGTGTGAGGAAAACTGCAATCCCTGGACATTGAGTGATAGTTGTGTCTATGCAAAGGTCAGTAAAGTCTATATATTCCCACAGCCACTAACATTACAATATATTGTTAATTGTCATAATGTGCTGTCATTCATTTGGCAAAATGTACCGATTGAAGCTCTAGAGACTAATTATACCAAAACTATATCAAAGTCATAAACTTGTTTCATCAATAATGCCACTATTTCACAAAGCAAAATATTTGTTGTGTCTGTGTTTCTAGGTGACCCATCTCTTTGACAATGGGGGTACTGTGTTTTTTGCTATCTTCATGGCTATATGGGGTAGGTTGAGACGGTTTTGTTTGGCCATTCTCCTAATGGTGTGGCTTTGAGAATGTTTGTTGTGTTAAATCAATTGTGTGCGCTCAGCTTGATACAAATCCTACTGGAATTCAAATCTATTTATACAATAGTGTCATGCCTCCACTCTCCACTAGACTCCCCCCAAACGTATTGAGCTTTTCAGCTGAAACAATTCAATACAGTAAACAGTATGCAGTGCATATACAGGAGATGTCCAATTACAGTAATAGATCAAGTAGTCAGGTTTCTCTGAGCGATTGTCCACACTTATACTGCCAATTCTGTCTGAATGTAATTAGTTGTGTAATTTTATTTATTTACTTTATTTTATTTATTCAAGAGCCGCTTGAGGGGAAAGGGGGAGGGGCTAAAAGATAAATTACATAATTATAATGAAATGAAAGGAAGACTCTGCTGTCCAACATTATCATTCTGCTGTCAGTGTTGTAGCAATGCGCCATGGTGCTAATATACTGTAGTCATGATTCTCACAGCGACAACAACTTTGTAAGGTTTACTGTACAGTGACTGGCCTAGATCCATCTATCTGCTAGCCTGGTGAATAATCACCTGTGCCCAGAGGGAACCGTTGGCACATTGTGTTCTGTGTTTGGACGATATGAAGGCCAAGGAGAACCAGTGAGCCAAGGGAGGTCCAGTCAGCCTCATTGACCAGGGTCTAGTGGCACACTGAATCCAGCATTAAGACTTTTGGCAACGTGGACCGAAGTAGCGGTACTGCACCACTGAGTACACTGCAGGGTACTGGTGTGTGTGTGTGCGAGACAGAGATGAAAAATTGGTTGGCCCAAGGGACAGAACGCAGGCATCTGAAAAGGCTGCTTGTCTCTCTCTCTCGCTTTAAACAAAAGTGGGTCAAGCTATATTAAACTTCAACATCTTCAACAGCAGTCAAAGTTGTACTGACTGAGGATTCACATTCTGCTGCTTTCTAAGGTCTTAATTCCTTTGTGTCTCCTAAATTCATCTCTTGGAGGGATCATTTTGTTTAGACATAAATTTATGATAAAAAATAGGGTAAAACTGAAGATAAACTTGGATTTATAACACATTCATAATGTGTGAATAAGAGCTTTACAACAGCTACATGGCACATTGATCAACGCTGATCCAGTCCTGCTGCCAGTTTTCATTAGATGTTCATATATCCTTCTACTATAATTTCACAATTGATGAAACTATGACATGAGTGTCTAATGAGAGCTGACAAAAGAATCAGATTCATGAATTTTGAATGTGTATTTAGAGTGGTTGATAGTCCACTGTCTATCATATGTCCTGCACTATTCCTTTTCACTGTGTGTGAGGTCCTGATGTGCCACGTGTCAGTATGTGCTGTGTTTCCTATGTACATTCCTTAACATTTATTGTACATGCTAAATAAAGTGAGTATGATTCCAATTCTGATGCTTGTGTGCCATGTAGCGCTTATGAAGATCTTGTTCAGGTGTTATGAATGTCTAATAAACCGGAGTTCATGAAAAGTGTTAGTAAAAGCTAGTGTAAAGCTTATGTCAAATTAAAGTACAAAACAAAGCAACATTTCACAAGTAAAGCTTATTTAGCCGCATTATCTTAACTTTCTACCACAAAACTAAGCAGTCTTTTACCTGATGGCAGTAATCAGTACTCAGAGTAGGTCATACAAATCACTGCAGCCAAGTATTAAATTATTATTTTGATCAGGATATCTGACCATGACATGATATTTGATTCAGTATATTGCCCCCTCAGCAAAACACCCATTGCAATCATATGGTTCATACCAAAGTTGATCAATAATGTGATTGATTTCCGTACCCCCATTGCAGCCACGGTATTCCTGGAGTTCTGGAAAAGGAGGAGAGCAGAACTGACTTATGACTGGGATCTTATTGATTGGGAGGAGGAAGAGGTAAGTCAGCAATATCCTTAAATGGATTAGATATAATTTCATTACCTCACATTGTTAGCCAATACACACACGTCTTATTAATTTGACACTGTTCACATCATATGAAAAGATGTTTTATTGATTAATCAGTCAGACACAGATATGTGGCAATAGTTCATGCTGGAATGTGTGCTGTGAATCAGGAGGAACTGAGGCCTCAGTTTGAAGCCAAGTACTCCAGGGTGGAGCGAGTGAACCCCATCTCTGGCAAGCCTGAGCCCTTCCAGCCCTTCACTGACAAGCTCAGCAGGCTCATGGTGTCTGTGTCCGGAATATTCTTCATGGTAAACCCTTTGATCTTTGAATAGCTTGCCTGTCGGGATTCAGATCAGATTCCTGTGTGGCACCTTTGGAATGCATGATGTGCCATTAGTGGCTTAACACCGCCCCCTGCTGGACATTGTTCTTAAATCTAAAATGCTGTCTTGAGAGGGTATAGAGGATTTGCCCTATACAGTTACAGTTATTCTTTATATGGCAATTACCCAAAGGAAAACTGAAGCGTTCATCTATTCCTAAGAGGAGTATTTATTAAACTCATATTATGTCTCATTTTTTATCTCTCCATCGTCTTTGCATAGATTTCCCTAGTTTTGACAGCAGTGTTTGCTGTGGTGGTTTTCCGTCTCATCGCAATGGAGAAGTTTGCCTCATTCGACTGGGAGTTTGTGAAGAAGAACTGGCAGTTTGCCACTTCTGGCACTGGCGTCTGCATCAACTTCATGATCATCATGTCTCTCAATGTGGTGAGTATCTGGACAGGCATCTGGCACACTCACACACACTCTCATCTAGCCCACAAATGTTGCCTGAAACATTTATTTACAACTTTGTTCCAAGAACTGTCATTTCCAGTGCCAGAAAGACTTTTGTTGCTAAGATTCCTGTTTGTATGGTGCTTGTCTGTCATCATTATGATCCCCAGAGCTTATTCCTGCTGGAGCTTATAAGTACTATCATCTCTCTTGTCAGGTATATGAAAAGGTGGCCTATCTGCTCACCAATTTAGGTGAGCATTGCCCACATGCTGCATTTATGTCTTCCTTATCTCTTGCTTTGAAGACAGTTGTCAATCATCTTTCTCCCTCACCTACCCCACAACCCCTTTCCTCCCCCCCAGAGCACCCACGGACAGAGTCAGAGTGGGAGAACAGCTTTGCTTTGAAGATGTTCCTCTTCCAGTTTGTGAACTTGAATAGTTCCACATTCTACATCGCTTTCTTTCTTGGAAGGTATGCTGGGTGCTATAAACTCTACAGTTTCTGTTTACACTGAATCTAATGAGGGATTTTGCAAAGAAGTTTTATTTCATCCTCCCTTGTCATGACATCTGCCAAGGCCCTTTCCTGACTCACTATATATTTATTTTTGGACGTCACATTTCAGGATTTACAAGACTACTGCTTTGCCAAGAAAAGTAGCCAAGTTGTGGTTTATCTGACATAATTAGCACCTTTTTTGCTGCTCAGAGTTTATTGCTTTTTCTATAATTCAATTTCCCAACTAATGTTGTCGGTCTCTGTTCAGGTTTGCTGGCAGGCCTGGAAAATATAATAAACTCTTTAATCGATGGAGGTTGGAGGAGGTGAGTGCTATTAGGCATCACACATAGTAGAGTGTGAAGCATTAATCTCCTCATAATTCATGTGATTTTCAATAATAATGATTAAAAAAACACAGAATGGGTTTGGGACATGTCCCAAGCTTTGCTCATGACTTATTATTGAGCCTGAAAAATGGATGTTACAGTTTTGGATTTTTTTTCCCCCCAGTGTCACCCAAGCGGCTGTTTGATTGATTTGTGCCTGCAAATGGGAGTCATCATGTTCTTCAAACAGATCTGGAACAACTTCATGGAGCTGGGCTATCCGTAAGTCCTCAATAATAACATGGCTCTCTAAGAACAATTAGAGAGACTGTATTTATTCACTACTGCTGTGAATGCAAGTGAATGACATTTTACAAACCTTGGGTAATTTCTGTATGGATTTGTGTGGTACATGTCATTTTAGCTCATTACCATATGAAAGCCTTTTCTCCTGCAGAAACACATTAAATCCTCTTTAGCAGGGCTTAGTTAGAGTTCCTGCAGTGCTCAGTGCATTGTCAAAAATAATTGCTTTGAGTTGACAGTTAGCTATTTGCTGCATTTTCAGTTTGCTGCAGAATTGGTGGTCTCGTAGGAAAATAAAGAAAGGAGGTGGTGGAGGACAAAACGTAGAGAATAAAACCCAGCTTCCACAGTGGGACAAAGACTGGAACCTCCAACCTATGAACGCCCATGGACTGGTGGACGAATACCTCGAAATGGGTAAAATATTATGCTCCTTTAAAGTGTTACAGTGTTAGTAAAGTTACAGTTAACCTTTCCTGAGGACAGGAGTCAATGCAAATGTGACTGTTGCTGAATCATTAACGTTGTTTCTGCCAGTGCTGAGGTGGTCATCCTATGACGTTTGTCCAAATGGTTCTTTCCAGTTCTCCAGTTTGGCTTCACCACCATCTTTGTGGCAGCGTTTCCCCTGGCTCCCCTCCTGGCACTGCTCAACAACATCATTGAGATTCGTCTTGATGCCTACAAGTTTGTCACTCAGTGGAGGAGACCCATGCCTGCCCGAGCCACTGACATAGGTCAGCAGGAGCTCTGACTGCCCTTGGCTTACCACAGTGTTATTCACCAATGTTACCAACAGTAAATTGTTGTGGGAACCACACATTTTCCATTGCAGTTCAAGAGGTTGATGTGTTCCCATAGCCCATATTTCTGCCCTGTGATGTGCTACACCTCCCTTCCCACCAACCCTCCTCCCCCCATGGTTACCTACCATGCTACCAGCTACCATATATGACCAAATGCTTTTTGTGGCATATTTTCCTGCAATTAAGTTGCCCATCATGATTGTTTACCTGATGCACTTTGTTAATTTCCCACCACTAAGGGGCTCAGTACCTCACAAGCCTCACAGAGTACCACGTTACAAGGCTATGTGTCTTAGATTATGACATGCCAGGTTTCTAAACCACCTTGTGATATTGAACATTCACTAACTGTGAACCTCAACTAACTGTTCCTTTTCACAGGATAAGATTTTGGAAAAGGACTAAAATATGAATAATCTGGCGCACACCAGAAGTCTGTCGATTCTCTTTATTTCTCCATACAAGTTTTTCCATTTAATCCAAAGAGGCAAACTACACATTTCACATCAAAGCTTCGTCGGGTCCACATAATTTACTAGTTATTGGAAAATGACTGTTCATGTTCAGCCTCTGACCCGCCTCTGTCTTGGTTGCCAGGTATCTGGCATGGGATCCTCGAAGGTATTGGTGTGCTGGCAGTCATCACCAATGCCTTTGTCATTGCCATCACCTCTGACTACATCCCCCGCTTTGTGTACGCCTTCAAATACGGCCCCTGTGGGGACAAGGGCTACCGACATGAGAAGTATGTGAATATGTGTAGCGGCGTGTTAAAACACTAAATGTATCTGCAGAGTGGCTTGTGCTATGGCCTGGTTTTCACAGCACCTCCTTTCCTCCTCAGGTGTTTGCGAGGCTACATGAACAGCAGCCTCTCTGTGTTTGACATGGGGGAGCCAAAGAATGGCAGCTACGTGCAGGACAGATACTGCCGGTACAGAGACTACAGAGCACCACCCTGGAACCGTGTGCCCTACGATTTCACCCTGCAGTTCTGGCATGTCTTGGCAGCCAGGCTGGCCTTCATCATCGTCTTTGAGGTCTGTCGGCACTCTCCATTTCTGTTTTCATGCTTACCAGCAGGACACGCTTCTGCAAATAATCTATTCTGTGGAATATCTGTGGATAGATTTAGATAGCTTTTTAGTATTTTTACTTGTTTTTACTCAGTTTACATATGTACATTTATTTGTACATACAAACAAACATAGAATGCTCTGGAATACAATCCACACAGTGTTTAGCTCAATAACGTATTAGGCAACTAAAATGTGTGAGTAGAGTTGTCAGGAAAGTATCTCACTGGAATGATAAATTGCTCCCTCAGCACCTGGTATTTGGGATCAAGTCCTTCATTGCATACCTGATTCCGGACATGCCAAAGGATCTCTGTGATCGTATGAGGCGGGAAAAGTACCTGATGCAAGAGATGATGTACGAAGCAGAACTGGAGCACCTGCAGAAGGAGAGAAAGAAGAACGGAAGGCGATATCACCACGAGTGGCCTTAGCTTTACCCCGATGTCTCCACCACATATCGCACAGTCCTCAACTCACAGGCACAACCTACTCTGTCTGCTTATCTATGTATATTAGCTTTGAGAGTCTAGCTTCAGTCAGCTGATTCTGCTCACCAAAGACACCCTCTTCTGTAACTAGACCTGAGATCCTTTCCCAAACCCGTCTGGCTTAGGCCCAGGCCTCACCCTGACCGGTCCCTCGCCATCTGGTCCATGTCCCTTGTTGGTGCTGTTCTTAGTTTTGGCTCCAACCGTCCCCACCCCACCCCGTTCTCTTACTTAGCTTCATCCAGCGGGTTGCCCTTGGCTCTGTGCTGTGTCCTGGCTTCACTTGGGGAATCTGTGCAATTGTAATGTTTACTATGCAGATCAAGGGCTGCAGATCACCACTGTCCACTTTTAGCACTCATCCTGCACTCTCTCTTTGTGGCAGCTAGCACCCTGCTTTGACAGTCTAGTCTAGTGCAGCTCGCAGCATGGCTATATTTGTCTCCCATGGACATCAACATAGCCATTGTTCCACTGGTTATGTGACAGAGCTACTGTGGCACTTATTGTTTCCTCTTGCAAAAGTGATTCTGGTGATGTGGCTACCAAATATAATGGACGATGTTTATGCAAAGTGACTGTATATTGCCCTTGAAGCATGCTGATTGATATTTTCATCGGTCAATTCATAAACAGCAGAAAAAAAACATCACAAATCGTGGAAGGTGTTAACATTCATACATTTGAAGGACGATTCTCTATGAAATCATGAAACATGCATGGTAATATTGTTTTGTATCTTTTGATAGACAAAGACCCTGTGGTGATGCCGGGTTCATGTATGTTTGTACTGTGTGTTAATCTCTGTCTATGCTACTGCTGGGTTTGACTGTCCTGAGTTGAGGAAATGTGAATTCAGTGTGATTTGATTGTGCCTACAGTTGTGCACACCGCAATTGTGTCACCAACATCACGTGTGCCTGTTTGTGCTGCACGTGCTTTTTAAGTGCAAGAAATACTCCTGATTCTATTGTATAATCTGCTGTAAACTCTCCTGAACTCTCCTGTAAGGATTTCTTTTAAATGTGAGTCCGGTCACAGTACCTACTGTGGTCTCGGCTAATGGCTCTGAAATAAGCAGTGAGTATACGTTGTAATGTGACTCCCGTCAGGAATAATGTATACACTCACATGCAGAAACCACAAATCAGTTCTTCCGGTCTGTGCTCAGAGTCTGTTTTTCATTTGCTATTGGAAGCCCTGAAGTGTGGTTGAAACTTGAATAGATTAGACATACCTGTGGCTTGGATGTTCAGTTTGCAGAAAGCATCCATCTACTGCTCCATACTCACAAAGCACACTAACACATCTTTGATTGAGCACAACAGTTGAACACGGATTCAACTGCATTCTCTCCTTTATCATTGCGAAAGTGGGGAAAATGGCCCTGAGTTAAATACATAGCCATGACATTGCCTTTCATTGTGGTCGGTTCTGATGTAGTGGATTAGAGCAGCATGTTTAGCCCAACGAGAACTCAGGAAACGCAAAACAGGCAGCATGAGATAGATACAGCTGTGAGGCAAGGTCAGCAGGATCACAGTCATTTTCCTATATTTCCTGTGACATTCATTTTGAAATAGATAGTTATGGGGTCTGTAGAGTGCACATTATCAATAATGGGGTTTGTACTTTGTAGCTGATTAGTTCTTTAAATTTGGGCTAAGCACTTGGATACAGGTCGTGTTCATCATATAATGATAAATAATTAGTTTAGACTTAACCACACAATGCGCAACAGTAGTGTGGAGGTTACACAGATCTAACAATTGAAGGTAAAGAGCATCGCTGGCCAGAATGCATTGCACATGACAAACATCAAAAACTAATGCTTACTTATTTTACAATCCTTGTAGATTATTTAGTTTCTTGTTCATTGATTATCTTTTTTGTCTTAGTTCTCACTTTAGGTACCATGATGTGTTTTTATAGGATTGTTTTCAACCAGCATGCATTCACCTCTTCCCACCCTCAAATAAGAAAATGTAATGTCGACATTCCTCAGGTGTCCCCTGAATGTTTGCAGATGATCAACTTTTTATCATATTTTGTAAGAAGCAATCCAAGGTATCCTGCTTTTTTAGATATATATTTTTGCACTGCACTGCATTTGCATGACTGTACTGCACCCTCACAAGTTATAAAAAAGTTAAAAGCATGATTTATTTTATTGCATCAAATGCAAATCACAGTACATACATTAAGGCAGATCAGAATTCTTGGTAACATAATCATCATAAACTAAAGTAAGAAGACACATATCACGGATTGTTTACTGAAAAATAATAATGATGGTTTCAGGTCTCAACATTCAACCCAATGATTCACTTTAATCATTATTTGCAAGTCATTTGTCTCCTTTCGTCCGCAAGAGATAGAGATTTTTTATTATGAGTTATTATAATGTTGATTATTCCAATATTTAGGAATCTAGACCAGGTTTCACAATATCTTCCCTTGTATGTGAACAATGAAAATCTATGCATGTTGTAATCCTCGAGTGCTGCAGTCATTTTGAACAGTGTCAGATCCAGATGTAAATGTACAGTGTGGTACAGTGGAGTATGCATGACTTACACCTGCTTTGAACAGAGCTAACTGCTGTAAACGTCTATCAACCATATCAATAGCATCTTAAACATATCACCTCCATTTTTTCATTATTAACCATTCGCAGAGATAGATTATCAAAGACGCCCAATGTACAAGATGTAAGTTGCTTTATATTTCAGATACTAGACTTTGGTTGATGCGGCATACTTTTATACTATGAGTGTTTCCTAATCGCTTGGACTTGGAGTTCCAGACTGATTAACATCAGAATCTGTTCCGAATTGAATTTGGAGGATACGATACAAAAAAAGGTTTGTGAATCCTCAGAATTTTCTGTGAGGACACACTCACCTTAGATAGATGATGGGGTTTCATATCCATGTAAAAACTTATTATCATTTATCATTTCATAAAACTTATTTATCATTTGTTATTATTTGTATTATTATTTTATTATTATTATTATATTAATATTATTATTATTATTATTATTATTATTAACAATATGACTTTGGGTGTTTGAGTTGAGCTTCACTTGATTTGTCCATGCTACAAATCCTCTCCGGGTGGAACCATATCCTGTTATCCCCTGCACCTCTCTGAGAGCATCAGTTCACCTTCTCACAAATACAAATGCTGCACAGTGGTGTAAAGGTGTTTCTCATGCCTTCTACTGTTGGCAATAGTAGAATATTGGTGTTGTGTATTAAGTAATAATGGCATGACCTTGCACATCTCCGAAAATATAGCGGTCTAGAGGGGGATTAAGCTTGCTATTCTATGCTACTCCTCTTGTAAAATCCATGATAGGATTGTGCTTGAGCAAGTGGAGTACTTGGCAGGGAAGCACAGTAATGTTAGACCATAGATTTAACTGTACAATAGGATGTTATCAGTTGCGACATGAAGTGTATCAATAACATTGTTTACTTTGTTCCTGTTTACATGTAAAAATATACTGAAATGTATAAAAAGGATGTAACATAAAATAATTTGGATATCACTCTTTTCTGTAATAAATCATGGATTGTATCTTTTAAATCACATCTGAATACTCTCTTCATTTGTGTTACTAGTACTGCAACGCAACAGAAAGCAAAGCCCCAGGGTCTCTCTGGTATCATGTTCATGACTTTCCAAGTCAAATATTAAATCTGCTTATGGAACAAATAAGAGTAATGGAGGGCAGGAGATTCTTGTCCTCTATTATCACAAGCCACAAATCTTCTTTTCTGCCAGAAACCATACATATACAATTTTGCTAAAAAGATTGGGTTTCTATGACAAACCCATCATTTGTGTAGGATTTTTCCTCTACGTTTTGACTGTGTGGTGTTGGTGTCCCTTTTCTTCTGTCTGCTTTTTTGTTGGTGTCCTGGTGGGAACACTGGTCTTTGTGTTTTACAGATACGTCTAGACGCTCCGGAGCCTGAGGAAAGACATACAGATGCAGTTATTTTGTGTTCTGATAACATCAGTTTTCCTAATTTATTATTATTAATATTATAACTTACCTGTTCCACACCAGCGCTATTCCTGTACTTATTTGACCAGAAGCAACAAAAATTACATACTGGCTGGATAAGCAATGGCTTCACATCTTCACCCCTATTCGATCCTAATGAGAAAAGTATTAGTTTAGAAATTGATTTTACATGTTTTTATCTGTTCCCTACAAAACCATAGACACATGGTTTTAATACAGAGCTTATTCTCCAACTCAGCTGCACATAAATCCACTGGTTGGAGTTTTCTGCAGGGCAACAAAATAATTTGTTTTAATATCAAGGAACCTGCAGCAGTGATATTCATATTTTGTGTGGTCAAATAGATATGACGGCACCCCAGACTAGATTCCAACCACGGCATCATAAATCCAGGATTTCAACCACTTTCCTGCCAACTCAGACAGCAGGCATTGAGCATTTTCCAAGTGACTGATGTTATTCATATAGCCCAGATATACAGTACCGGTTAGGAAGGTAATCACTAAGCCCACAATGACTGTAGCCATAAATCCAACGGCACTGATGTATAAATAGGACAGGGAGTACCAGGAGTCGGCCAAGGATGACCTGGAGGGACAAAGGAGACATCCACAGGGCACAAATCATTAGACCACTGGGGGATACGCTATCTCCAGAGAAGAACCGATGAATCTCAAGCAACAATCTTTTAATAAAAATAATGTATTACTTTTTGGAATTGGATGTAGTCGGCAGAGATGGCAGTGCAACGCAACTGGGCATGCTTACCTGGGTGAAGGAGAGGTGAGATCCAGATATGGAGTGTCAGTGGCAGGAGCGGCAGTCGAGTTGATCTGAGTACACCCTTCTGTGCTGAGAGGCAGGGGCCTCGAATGGCTGGGCTGAGATGGATAGATGAAGGAACCGACCCCCACCCAGAAGGTCAAGGCAATGCCCGCTATTAAACCTCCAGCAGCACCCTAGTATTAACTGAGGATAGTCAGTATGGTTCATTCCACCTACACTAAACATTAACTACTGAATTATCATCATCATCATTATTAGTTGTTATAGTTATAGTTATAGTTATAGTTATAGTTGTTTTTATTTTAAGGCATTGCTCTATTAAACTTTGATATCTGATAATAAAAAGTCATGTGACATTGGTGATGAACATACCTTAGACTTGGTGCAGGGAAAGATTATACCTAGTGTAAAAAGCCCCAGCATGGGACCACCACACATCCCATGAACACTCAAAGCAGCCTTGCCATAGGAGGGAAATGAAAAAGAAACGTTGCAATATAGGCCTAGTTTATGTATATACAGCTATGCATTTGTCAACCATGAACACATTGCTTGGCATTTACCTGTACAATTCCTCCCATGTAGGATGCAGCAACTGCCATTAAAGTGCAGGCTACTCCAAACAAAACACCTGCAAGAAAGTAGATGTATGTACAGTATCTCATGGTGTCAGTTTTATTGCAGTTGCATCTTGACTCATGTCTTGTAATGTGGTGTTTGTGCTCTACAGTGACTAAATAGAATAATCTGTAAACAACAGGAAGCATGTGTTGTATTTACACAGTCCTTTGCTGATCCAGGTGCTGGCTGTTTTGGAAAGGTTCACACACCACTGCTTGACAAAGTCCTCGTAGGTCACTGTTGCCAGGGCGTTGATGCTGGCAGCCACAGTGCTGAGGGTGATAATAAATAGATAACTGGTTTGCTTAGTCATGAAAGTCCTTACTCATTGATGTGAAGAAGAAATCTCCTCTATAGCTGAACAGACCACAAGCTTCTACAACCTTAGAGTTCCACTGAATGCACACGCCACAAACAGTCCTGGAAGACCCGGGAACTCCCCCAGTATTTCCATCACAAAATAAGGCATGAGCTGTTGAGAAAAAGTTAAATTGAATTCATGAGAGTTGGACAGCAGCAGAACGCAACAAAGCCTGTGAAATAACTTACAGGAACGCCTACGCTATGGAGAACAGTGACAGACCTGGTCAGGGGCTGAAACAATCTGAGCTGTCCAAGGATCACAGTCGGTATAGAAAGCATACATCATGAGACCAGACAGCACAACACAAAACAGTATGACCAGGAGACCCAGGAGGTTAAGGTACAGAGCCCTGGGAAGAGGACAACAGGCAGATTGCTGCACAGAAGCAAACAAAACACTACTTATACATTTCTGAAAACTATATCTCAGAGACGTTAAAAAAACTAGATGGCCTTCACCAGTGATACAAAATCAAAATCTTTTTTTTTTTTTGCTATTTGTTATGCACCAAACACCAGGACAAATTCCTTGTATGTGAAAATATATTTGGAAATAAACCTGTTTCTGATTCTGATTCTGATTATGCAACTATTCAGTCAGAGGAAGAGCAGATGCTTACAGTCTGGCATGTTTCTCCGTCCTGCAGGAGATGCATCTCTGAACTGTGGACTGGTTAACCCCATAGATCCCAAGCCATGTAAAGGAGCCCCCTATGGAGAGAGTCCAAAACGTGTGCCGTCTCAGAGGGCTGGGGTCAAAGCTGAGGACAGAGATTATTTGTCATGAACAGTAATGTACCACTAAAGAGCTGAGATGCAGTAAGGCTAGCAGCGTCTTCAAGGACGGTTAGATAGTTATTTTGTGTTGTGATTTACTTTTTGGTGTATCTACTTTCCCTCCTCTACTTTTTAAGACAGGGATTTCATTCCCCAGAGGACTTGTTGCTTTAAATCAAAGGTAGGTGTATGGGAATATAAATAGCTTGCAAGTGTGATCATTCAACTGGGTTATAAGTGTAGATGGAGAGAGCAATAACATAGTAAGAGCAATAGAGCTCAAAATGCAACATGTCTTGAGGCTGCATTGCACTATAGTGTATTGAGGCTACTGTCAGTGGAGAAATTGGTATCTCCTGCTTTTCTACGATGGATTTCTCCCTGTGTGATTGGTGACCTTTGGGGCAAAACAGCAAGTCTTCTCTTCAATTCTGAGGGACTCACCAGAAGTTTACTATATTTTAGATAGCTGAAAAATGTTCTTCTATTAAACTGCATTGTAGCTGCACTGGAAATGTCTCAACGTGATGTAACGTCATCTACTTTTGGCCAGTTATCTACAGGAATACGAAAAATACGGCACCAAACAACAAAATGGGCCCAGACATACACGCTACATTGCCAATAGTTGTTTTCTTTTTAATGTTTGTGTGTTTTAAGGTGGATTTTAAATGTCTCCAGAGATAGCAGACTGAAGCTTTGTTGATGTGAAGTAATGGATGCAAATAACTATTTTATTTTGGTTTACATTTCATGAGCATGAGCCCATTAACAGGCAGCACTTACTCAAAGACTGTGAGTCGGCCACCTGTCTTAGCTGTCTCCCAGACAGCCTCCAACCCCCCAAGCCTCCTGCCCCCCTGAACCAGCACGGCTAGGAAACCCAGCACCATCACCGCCATCTGAAAGACATCTGTCCAAACAACTGCCTTCAGGCCTCCCTATACACACAAACGCATACACTCACACACACAAACACACAGACAATGATCAACAAGAACATCCATCCCACCTTAAGTTGCTTCATGGATATCTGTTGTTTCATCTGTTGCTACATCTGCTACAAGGCAGCGTTGTGGTAGCATGCTCTGCCTTGGTAAGCCGGTCAGTTTACCCTATCAGTGTTTATGTTATGAGAGGGACTATTTATTCAGGTGTGTTACTTGAGAAGAAACAGAGGGAGTCTGCATGTCAGGAAGTCTCAAGTTATTTTCAGTTTAAGAATGCTGTAGCTTCTCCACTCACCAGCGTGCAGTAGAAGGTGCACACTATGCCCGTGGCAAATATAGAGCCCCAAAGATTGAAGCTGGTCACTGCAGAGAGAATATCCGGTTTAGTGCAAGTTCCACACATGAGATAATGATGAACATGAAAATAATACTAAATAGTGACATCACATGTGGTATCTGTAGTACGGCAAAAAGTAAGTGATAGTCTGCTGAATGTGGAAGGATTTACCCTGATTGAGGGCGAGGGCAGGAGCATACACCACAACTGCTGCATATACAATCTGAAATGTTGGGAAATGGAAATGCAATCATTTTCATTTCTTTCGTTTTCCATTCTTCTATGTTTTTTTTAAAACAAATTATTTCTGTCATAGATTGGCACCAATATGTCTATCTGTCTGTGTCTGCAAACTTACCGTCTGCACCAGGTAAATTAGAGTTGCAACAACACGAACCCCCCTGCAGAACCGCAGCTCTAAATACTGTATGGAACATGCATCGTTAGATCAAACAGAAAATAAATGAAGACAGCAGTTTCAATTCTTATATTTACAGTTCACCATATGTTTCTAATTTGTGCAGGAAACTGTATCAGTGAAATGCTGAAACCATATCAGAGACCACCTTGTGATGGTGTAATTACTCATTACGGGATGTGCAGTCTAGGGGATTGCAGCCCAGGAGAATCCTCCCTCTCGCTGTAATGTAATCACCTGACTCAAGTCATTAGTGTCAACTCTAACTATACCCTCGGAGACTGAAAACACTGAGTGAGCGCTGAGCTGGAGGCGATGCCCCTCACCACCACCTCACCACCGTCATTATACATACACTGCAGCAAAGCATTAACTCATCCAGTTGATCACAGCGCTAAATTAAGATGCCACGCAATAAAAAATTGGATAATGCGTTCTGGCAAGTACAGTTACCTCATAAGTACTGGTGATCCCTGATCTGTAAAAGACAGGCACGAAGATTTCAGCAGTGGTCACAACCACAGCAGTATAAGCGACTCCAAACAGGATGTAAGAGGCTCCAAAGCGGTAGACATCAGATGGGGCTCCGAGCACGGTGACCGCTGACATGAAGCTGGCAGTGAGGGACAGAGCCACAGGGCCACAGGTCATCTGCCTGCCCCCGACCAGGAACTCTCTGGACGAGGCCTTCTTCCTCTCCTTTACTGCAAAAAAGACGCCTATTCCACAGGACACCACAAATAGACAAGAAAACACCACATAGTCCCATGCTTTAAAAGTGCTCACTCTATCATCTGTGACTGTCATAACTGGGCTGGTTTGTGGATGATTCAGACAGGGAAGCTGCTTCTTTCTAATCTGGCTTCAAAGTAAACTGTTTTCCATCAAGACATTCAAAGTTCTCACAATGAGTTGATCATTCAGGGAGAATCAACAGTGAGAAAACTTGCTGTTTGACTTCCGGAAGTTTTCTATCTTATGGACACATGTTAACTATTAACATATCTAAGGCACACACTATTACTATTACTATTTCATCCAACAGTCGCCTCTGATTCACATGATGCTCATTACGTCCCTGGCTCCAAATTATTAAGGCTTTTCATGATCTTATTTTTCATCATAGATTCACAATTATATAGTATATAGTAGTATAATTATATAGTTATATAGTAATTGGGTCATGCAAATTGAATTCAGTTAAAACAATGTAGGTAAAAAAAATGTGTATCGATTTGCAGTGGATACTTTGGTTTAATTCATTTTAACACTAAATGCAACTTGCATGGATGATATGAAGAGCTGCATATAACACTATCCCACTATCCCAGTTACTTCTCTGCAGTGGTGGAAAATATCTGACTCAAGTAGAAGTACTGTTGCATTGCTTACATTTGAATGAGGTAGAAGTAAAAATACAGTTGTAAAGAAAGACATTGTTACATCCAATTAAATGCACAAAGGACAAGAGTATGAAGTTCAAACTAAAAATGACTTTAAAATACTTGAATGAATCAGCCCCCATTATAACATTATTATTGTAATGTGTCCTCTGCTACTATCCAACTAGCTTGACCGATGCAATGCAAATGGACGAGAACCTAGAATATTTGTACTTTATAATGAATGTGATTTAAAATGCAATTAAGGAAAATACTTCAGTCAAAACATACTTAAGTAGTACTTCCATCCTTGTTTGTGTGACTTTTTTATAAGCATGTCCTCCACTAGACTTCGCACAACCACACTCCGTGGTTGAAGTAACAAGGCAGTGAGGGGGCCAGTCTAGGCAGGCTGTGCCTTTTAGGTGACGGGAGGACTGTGTAACTTGAGTCGGAAAAGAAAACTGTGTGGTGGAGCAGACTGGCAGTGCAGATGTTCCTCGCCTGAGAGAGGAGGTGGATAATGGATCCTGTCCTACTGCTGCTGCTCATGTTCCTACGTTCACCGTTTTCCTCGGCAGGCTATAGCGGGCCCTTGCAAGCGGAGATCTCCAATGGCACTTTCCATCACTTTTTTGTTCCGGATGGTGATTATGAGGAAAACGACGACCCCGAGAAATGCCAAATGTTGTTTAAATTCGCAGACGCGCGGCCATGCGGAGGCTACGAGGACGCTGACTCGCTGGTACGGGACGACTTCATCATCACCAAGCATCAGTCTGAGGACGCAGCGAGGCTGTTGGAGAGCATCGGCAGGACCGTCGAGTACGACCTGGACGGAGAGGACAGCTACGGGAGATTCCTCCGAAGAGAGATATCTCAGATAAGTGAGGCTTTCACAGATGTGGACAAGTCCCTGTTGGAACTGGAGGTGAAGTTCAAACAGAGTCAAGACACTGACCTCAGAGAGGAGCACCAACTCAACGGCTATATAGTAAAGCCTATTAATGATGTTAGAGAGACTTTGAGGCAAACTATGGACATCTCTTTGGGACTGAAAGATAAGCATGAACTGCTCTCGCTCATCATCCGCAGTCATGGGACTAGACTGAGCCGGCTGAAAACCATGTATCTTAATGTGTAGTGGGACTATAGCAACCTAGTGTGTGTGTGTGTGTGTGTGTGTGTGAGTGTGTGAGAGAGAGAGAGAGAGACCCTCCAGTTCAATAAACAACTGGAAAAGTTCATTGTGGTTGAAGAATATCCTTCTCTGACCTTTATCCCCATTCTTTGTAAATGTATCATTTGGAAGTAGCTCTAACAAAAACATCATCACATTCCTCAGAGTCAGGACACAGGAGAGAAATGAAACGTGAACCTAAATTATTCCTGCATGGGCCCCTCTGTGCCACCTAGGAAGGCATCTGATTTACACAAAGTACACTATGATAATAATGGCCCTGCAAGTGAATTTACTGGTCTATGAATCAGTAAACCAGCCCATTATGTCAGTATGTTTTGAATTATGTTGTTTAGTTTGCAATATTTTTGAGGTTATTATCAAGATTTTTTTATCACTGATAAAATAAACACGTAAATATTCATCATACATCTGATTTTTCCTTTTTTTCTCCCAAGCAAGCAATGTCATGCAATATTATGCTCTAATAAATCATGTAACGTAATCAAGAGTTCATTCATTTTTGCTTGTCACATTCATTCGTTTTCTCCTGAGACATATGGAAATGTTATACTGCGTGTATAAACATAAATGTAGTGCATAAAGGCAGCCGTAAACAAACATTTTACCTCCTCCGTTCCTTTAAGCTTGAGGTTTACATAAACAAAGAAACCTTTGTTGCTGAACTTTGAAAACTGAACGTTGTTTTTTTTTTTCTAATTCCTTCCAGTGCAGTTTCTTTGCATCACTATGTTCATTGTTGATATTACATGTGAGCAAACCAAGAGTTTCAAGTCTAATTGAATGTCCCTTCAAGTGGCCCTGGTTAATTGGCGTCTGCAGTCTGTCATAGTCTCCCACTTCCATCTGGAAGTCATCTACTCAAGTATGAAATATTTTTGTCCAAAGGCAGCCACTGTCATCACTATCTAGCCAACTCTTTTTACTGTCACAAACCCGGAAAATTCATGGTTGATATGAAATGCTTTTGTGTTGAAATTGTGTCTGTGGGGATCCCATATGGCATTGGATGACATCATTTTGTCATCATTTTGAGACATGTCTAAGTCTCAAAATAAGTTGTTGTACACACGCACGTATGCTTTGCTGTTCTGTTTTGCTGTTTCCTGTTCTGCCGTGTTGACACAACTCTTTTTTTAGTTTAAAAAGAGTTTTAAAGTTACTCAAAATCCCACAAAGGCATTAACTGCCCTGTATGGTCATACACCCATACGCCCTTCTGCTGTGTGAAACTGATAGGGTGTTGCAGTTTGGAGCCCCTTGAATTTAATATTTTCAATGCCTTTGATACTAAGTTGCGTATTCTCTACTGTTAACTACTGGTTAAAATGGGAACCGTATTTGTTCTCATTCCTTCCAGCCACTGCAACAACTGCAAGTAACTGCTAAGCGCGACCACTTTTAGAGATAATATCCCTGTAGTTGTGGGGGAGCCAGATGGGCTGCCATGGGCGCAACTGGGTGTGATTTCCTCTGTCTGGTTTTCCTCACAGTCCAGCTTCCCCTGAGGGACCCCGTTTGAAAAACAGCTCTTTCTAGCACGGAGCAGTGCTGGCCAACTCTGTCAAAAACCTTGAGCTGTAGGAGCTCCAAGAGCGCTGCTTCTAAGAAACCCTATATGCCCGGGGTCTTCATTGGCTGCAGAGGGCTATAAAAATGTGGTGAAAAAAAGAAAATAGACACAATTTTCTGCACCTTTGAATCCTTTGAAAGATAGTGGAGATAGTGAAAGATAGTGAAGGTCACTAAAGCTCTCAGAAGTGACAGACCCATCTTACTTTTGTCTATTTTTTTTTTAAAATTTTGCCTAAAGTACTTAGGATACTTCATCAGAGGGATACAAGCATCTAACATACCTTTGTGAGAGGGGATTATCTTTGCTGACATAATAAGAACAAACAAATACTGCTCACGAATGCAGGCAAGGGATGACCTGAGACCCTGTTGATCCCACTCTTTGTCCTGTGTG
>CABFOQ010023957.1:45807-70777 GCA_900660455.1 Gephyroberyx darwinii
ATAACACCGAGCACCGCCATCCCACTGGGAGAAAAACTCACACTTCTATGTCATTATTAATAAGCTGGCAGCTATTGAAAAAATACAGAAAGAATAAAAGAGAAACCTGAAAGATGTGTGACTTGACTTGCAATTTGATTTGAGACTTGACTTGGACTTGGAGCTGAGCAGAGAGATTTAAAAACACCTCTGACTACTACTACGACTACTACTACTAATAATAATAATAATTATTATTATTATTATTATTATTATTATTATTATTATTATTATTATTATTATTATTATTATTAATAATAATAATAATAATAATAATAACAACAACAATACTACTACTACTACTACTACTAGTATTACTACTACTACTACTACGACTACTACTACTACTACTAATAATAATAATAATAATAATTATTATTATTATTATTATTATTATAATTATTATTATTATTATTATTATTATTATTATTATTATTATTAATAATAATAATAATAACAACAACAATACTACTACTACTACTACTACTATTATCTACTACTACTACTACTAATAATAATAATAATAATAATATAGTATACATTTCATTTAGGCGTCCTTGTTTGCTGGAGATACAAGTTGTTATCATAGTTTATACACTTTAATGGATGTGGGATGAATTGTGGTGTGGTTACTTGCTGTTGCAAGATGGTATTCATTAATTTCCAGGCACAGTGTTTGTGCCAAGTGTATAAACAAGACTTATTTGCCACTGTGATGTGTTTTACTGTGGGATCCTTTTTGGTAAACAGATTAGGTCATTGTACAAGTTATATTTTTTACTGCATAAACTACATGTGGACAAGTGCAACCATGAAAAACTACTGCGCTATTGCTCATTTCAGCTGTCAGAAGGTTCAAGTAATGACCTGGCAACCGTTTCTGAGGCACAAATCTTATGTGCCTATTCAGTTGTGTTTAATGTTATTTGAGAAAGGCTAGGCTTCAGTGGCCACTACAGTATTAATCAGGATATACACATTATGGGGGACTTTTTCATGGCTACTAACACTGCATATTATAAATGTATGAACAGAATAAATATAACTTTATATAACTGAGGAATACAATACAGTAATGTGGAGGAATTGCCTGAGGGCCAAGCAGAGAAAATGCAGGAAATGAAGCCAGTGTTTGGATTAGATGTCAGAAAGATTTCATTTCCCACTAAAGTATGTATTGTCAGTAAAAAAAAAAACACTTTAACATAATCAAGTATAATACTAGTATACTGATGAAATTGTGCTGTTGTCTAAATGTGATTCTGATTAAAGTATGCGATTAGAGTATAAGCTTTTAATACCAACATCTAACTTTCTTTTTTTTTACTGTATCAATGATGTTGACGTCAATGATGTAAACTGAGCTTATACAAGGCCAGTTGTGTTTCAGTGTAATGCATAGCTGAGTAATGGTTTAATTTTTGGGGGTATTTAAATTGTTTTATTTTTGACAGTTTTCTCACTCAGTGGAAAAGCTTTGGTCACCGGGTTTAGTACACTGAGTGTTCAGAAGTAGTTATATAAAAGACTGTCTGCAACCAACCTCCTGTAATACCAACGGAAACCAGCTGAAGTTGTAAAAAAAACACTATAAAAGTTTTCTCTCTCTTTGCTGCATGAGCTTCATGTATTAACTGACTCCATTAGCTGACTCCATCCTCTCCCACACTGACATACCAGCGAACCAGTGATGTCACTGCGAAGAAGACCACAAAAAGGTTTAGGTGAATATCTGATGTCTGTTAGATGTGTTACACAGGACTACAAAGAAGAGTTTTGCATGGCCATTTTATTTTTCAAAAATATTTTGATTGGGGTATGACCTCAAGAACATCAAAACATTTCCCTCAATTACAGTTTGGTCTTAATGCTCATGTCTTTCCTTGAACAAACACAAATGCATCTGCATACATACAGTTCAAAAGGTACATTTACATATCTTGCTTTGAATGAGTACATGATGATACACAGTTGCCCTTTGAAATGTGAAATTGCACATCCATAATTTCATCTTCAATACAGGTTTCAAAGTTGTGCTATTGATCTTCTGTCTGTGTTTCTTTTTTTTTCTCAAACCAGCAGATTTACAGGAATAAATTTTGTATAATTATTCTCCTCTTGAAGAGCAAGCAATAACACTGAACAATTCATTCATAGAGAGGGACAGAAAAAAGCACCAGAAGAACTGAAATCATCTTCAGTAAAACGTCACCTCTTTTCATTTTCATGTGCGTGAGAGCCAGAGTGTTGTGCTTTCTTTGTGCCAAGCTGTGTGAAGGCTCTCACCGTGAAGTCCCTGCATAATGTCATTGGAACAGGGCTCGTCACTGTTTCAGGGTGAGACAGGTGTCTGTTGGATGTGTGGCAGCCTGTCACACACAGCCGTTCTCCTGTCTGGGCTTGTGCACCACAGGGGTGTGTGGAGGGTAGAGGGAAGGGGCCAGTGTACACAGGAATCCAGCCAACAACGTCAGGCCCAGTCCACCCCAGGCACAAAACATTGACCACCCATACCCATGACTGATATCCTCTGGTATTCCAAACATATAGCGAGGATAGCGGGACAGTTCAAAGTTGATCCCAGCCACACATGTGCAAAGGGAGATAATGCAGCATGTCCCTGTTAGAGAGGGGGACAAACAAGTCATACAAGCAACCCGATTTCATATTCTTCCCCACACATTCCTCTGGTGCATCACTTCACTGAATGCATCTGTCAAGGTACTGATAGGCATGTTTGCCTGGTCAGTGACTCCCACAATAAGAAAGCCTTTACTGCCCCTCCGTGGTGCTTTAGGGTAGTGCACTGTATGTAAAGCAGCTCTTACCTCCCATGAGGAAAAGAAGTCCAGCCACATACTGCATCAGATCATGCTCCTTACAGCAGCCCAGCACGCCAATGAACCAGCCAAAGAGGGTGATGGATATGGCCATGCCTATGAAGCTAGCCGTCATCCTCTGTAGGTCTGCAAGGACAGGAGAGAAATAACACTCACAATCACTTTTTTCTTTGCCGATACAAGTTTCACTATTAATTCAACAAATAATGGAAAGAGCTGCGGGAACTTACGAAGTGCGTGCCACTCATCCTGCCTTATTGTCTTGGTCAGATTGATCGGCAGATTCCTGGGGAGTGCTGATGATGTATAGTAGTATTTTATTGGTGTGCAGCGCTGAACCAATCCTGCGGATGTAAACAACACAAAGAGGATGTCACATAAGCACTGAAATGAGATGAAGAGATATCACAGGGCTCTCTGCCGCCCCCACCCACCCACACACGCACCATTGTAGAGTAGGTTATTGTACACATTTGAAGTTTTTTGTTACTACAGCTTTCCCTTTGGGGCTGAAAAAACATCATACGTCGAATGTGTTGATGTATATATCACTGCGTAGGCCTAGAAGGACTGTGCGCAGCATCAGCACCTCGGATAGCGCATTCGTGCACAAAGCACTGAGAATATCCCCGTGCTCAGCGCCTCGCACACAACACTGTAAGCAAAAAAAAACACCCAAAACAAACACATTTTGGTAAGATCTTGTACAAACAATTTCATAATCAAACCTTTGAAGATCAGATCTTCTATCTCCAAGTCAAATCCTCCCCGGTGACACTTTCTCCACAGTCCGGTGATGGTTGAGTTGAATTGCCGACTGCAGAGGGACTCCATGGCTGGGGCAGGAGGCAAGAAGTGCCGTTTAGCCCGCAGCAGCATCCCCCCACTGGAGCCCTTTCTCTCAACATTATTCTCCTTTGGCAGCATACGAAGTGGAAGGTTGCTGTTGGAAATATAGATGTATCCCGGGTCGTTTCTTTTGTTTGAATAATTCTTGCAGCGTTCCCGGTGCCTCCTTGCATCAGTCTCGTACCAGTTGTCAGTACTGATTGCTATTGCTATCAATCCTAAAGCACAAAACGCCAAAAAGAGCCCTGCCACCGTTAAAGTCCTCATAGCAGCCATGTTCCATGCGTATCTCGCCTTGCTGCCGTGATAATTCCACGGGACAGCAGGATCCGCTCCTTCCTGGTATTATCACTGCC
This sequence comes from Gephyroberyx darwinii, assembly GCA_900660455.1. NCBI lineage: Eukaryota > Metazoa > Chordata > Actinopteri > Trachichthyiformes > Trachichthyidae > Gephyroberyx > Gephyroberyx darwinii. Next base: position 49,892 of record CABFOQ010023957.1, read on the forward strand.
TGAGATGATGATATAATTCAACAATGAATGGAAACCTAGAATTCAAATCAATTCCCAAAGCCTTCATTTCTTTGATTTAAGCATCAAGCATCTCCGAAAAGAATCAGATTCTGAGGCATATGTTCAATTCATATTGGCCTCGATAAGATATTTTGGTTGTGTCCTCTTTGCCACTGAACTCAGTCTAGCCTAGATACTGGTCACTCCGATATTTCTTTCCAGTAGATGGAGACAGAGCAAATACTTGAAAGCACAGCAAGGCCCCAGGTCTGCACTTAGAGGAGATCACTGTCTTTGGAAAGCGATTGCCGGCCAGAGAGATATTACTGTGGTTTGAGTGAAAAACAGACATATTTTAGGTAGGTAGATAGTCCTGTCTTTAATGCTCAACTATCATGGCCAAATACCAAATGAGAGACCTTATCTAACCCCACAGCAAAGACCTCAGTTTTCCATCTGTTGTTCAGGAAACTGTGTCAGCAGATCTGACAGACTGCTCGTGATAACTTTCCATCCCATCAGGAAAAGATGACACAAGCCACGCTTGTCAAAAATATATAAGACCATTTGATCCTTTGTGTAACTCCGATGACATAGAAATGGTCCTCATTCACAAATGAGCACTGGTCATTTCATGTTAGTGTGTATGTGTCTGTGTGCGTGTGTGTGTGCATGTGTGAGGGTGTGTGTGTGTGTTTAATTCAACACAAATTAAACAGTGTGTTACAGGGCCACAGTGGTTAAGCCGTTTCAGTCATGCATTTCCTGATATTCGGATGGTCAGTACTTCCCCAAAAGGAACCAAAATACAAAACTTTGAAAAGGGGAACAAGTCCGATTCTAAACTTTACTTTTGGTTTCAGCTTCTTTCTGCAGTCACTCTTGAAAATCCCTAACTGAGTAAATCTCAGTGGATGTAATTTTATGTTCTGTTATGTTATATATCTGTTATGTTTTGATTGACACGATACTTAGAAACAAAGTTGAAGTTTAACCAAAGTTGACCATACAGATAAAGTTTAGGATAGGCTACTTGTTTAAAGTGTTAAAATTTGATCAGTAGCAATGTCATTTTACATTGGCATTAACCTTTCATATTGATGTGTGATTATTTTGTTGTTAGTTGTTGTTAGTGATAACTATGGCTATAAATATAGAATAGATATCACATTTTCTGATCCACAATCAAGAGTGTGATTCTTTTCATGATATATTATCTGAAGGTATTTTTTACAAATCAGCCAATGTGGATTCTAATACAAAAACATATTGTACATATGGTTTGGAAAAATAGCAATTTCCTGTGATCAAAAAGCAGAATGGTTCTTCTCTTTATGATATATACAACTGTACCTGCCTATATTATAACCTCAAATAATAAATATAATTGTGAAGTACTGTAGACTTATGGGGAATGTATGTAAATATTATTGGCTCATATATGACACTGCCAACAGTCAGGAACTAACTAGTCATCACAACTTGAGTAATAGGTGATATGAATAAAGGCTGTAGGATCCACTTTATTTCTCAGTGGGACACTTTCAGTTCCTATATTGCTAGTCAGTGTTGAGCGACATTACATGTTTCTCAATAAGGAAATCAGAAAACGATAACATTTATCAGCAGGTTCTCATGCTGCCTTGTTCTCATGATGGATGGCTATGTCATATCATCCGTAAGTGCTATTGTTTGATTGTATCATGTATGACTTTTTATGTAACATATGTGGCAATATAGCTTTTGATGACAGCTTGTGATGGCAAGAGGATTTCACACTATATCGGGTTAAGCTAATTGGTGATAGCTGTTTCTATATTTAAAGAAGATAAAAAGTTTATGTATATTACAGTTACATTACATTACAGTAATTCTGGCCTAACAAGTGATATTTTACTTATTTTGGCTGAACAAAGAGACATAAACTTTTCTTTTCTCAATAACAAAATGTTATTTGTCATATTTGTATCTGTATTTGTTTCTTTCCCAAAGGCCTCAGAGGACATTATTCCATGTGAGCCAGAGATTTATCGGCCACCTGCAGAGTTGTACTCCTACCTCACTAATGTGGGAGAGATTTATGAAGGTGAGAGGATTTAGGATTTAACTGTGGAATAAAGCATGAGTCACTGCATGACTGAGTGACTTAATTCGTTCATTTTTCAGACCATAGATGGAATTACTTTTCTGATCGTGTTCAACACACTGACTTTGAGAGTTCTCCAGGAAATCACTTCACCGAGCTTCAGTGTGTTTCTGCTCAACAACCCTATCGCTACAGCGACGAGCCTGTACCCCTTCACCTGGACCCGGCACTTGGACCTCTTTCTTTGTCACCACAAGTACGTTGTTATCATGTTCATGATGGCATTAGTGTGCAAAGAAGCAATCTCAACATATAGGGTTTAGAATTATTATCTGCATTCATATTCACCAGGAACATTCAGTATGATTATACACATTTCCAACACAACCCATCATCCAACAAAAAAATGGTCCTTAAATTTAAAACTAGGTCTATTTGGTTATAATTTAGTTGTTAACATGAATCCGTAATGTTTAGTACTGAAGAATAACCACAACATGTATTTTACACACTTGGTTGAGCAGGGTACTTTTATTTATTTCTATTTAAATTAGGCACCTATATCATATATCCTTCTCTATTTGAAGTGAAGATTATGGTAAATTAAACATGTTTTGCACATGAATGCATGAATATGCATGTTTTAGAAGTGCACATTGTGTGTGGCAGTGCAAAAGGGAAGGGGTTCAAACTCCCTTTGGGCCCTACACTATATATTTCCAGGAATTACTGTAAGGAAAATGTCATGTTTTTTATCATTTGTAAGTGAAGAATCAGCATTCCTTCTGAAGTCTCCACGATGTGTTTTGGACCTTTGGGGATATTTTCACAGAAATATCATCTATGTCACATGCTGAGCATTGAATTCTCTTTCGGCTTAGCTACTTCCTCTTTTAGTACAAAGACAATGTTGTCAATATCAAAGTTAAAAAAAACAGACAGTGCATGATGAAAACAACAGCCCTATCACTTCTTTGTGTAAACATATTAACTATGACATGCTGTAATTTTCCTCTGTAGATCCCATATTACACCCCCACCCTGTGCTACCAGTACGCTGCATACTCTGCATCCCCTGTCCATTACTGTTCAGAAGAGGAACAAAGAGGACAAAGTCCCCCGCTTGAGGTATCAGAAGGAGAGGATGAATTTGAAAACCACAAACCCTCTTCCTTAAGCACAGACACCAGTGAGTACAGACATTTATATGAAATATATATTGAATACCATATGGAAAGTTGAAATGAAAAGAAAACATTCTGCCACTGTAAATGTTGTGACCAATTCTCGTATTTCCTTCCCAGGCAGCAAGAAAAAGATCCGCTTGTACCAATTCTTACTGGATTTGCTAAGAAAGGGTGACATGAGTGACAGCATCTGGTGGGTGGATAAGGACAAAGGCATCTTCCAATTCTCCACAAAACACAAAGAAGCTCTGGCCAGCCATTGGGGTATTCAGAAAGGCAACCGCAAAAAAATGACCTATCAAAAGATGGCCAGAGCTCTGCGGAACTACAACAAGACCGGAGAGATTAAAAAAGTAAAGAAGAAATTGACTTATCAGTTCAGTGGGGAAGTGCTGGGGAAACTCTGTTTAGACAGTGGGTGTCAGTATCCTCACTGATGAGGGAACAAACATAGGTGATCTTTCATTACACCGAAACCACTGAATCAGCCAGGATGACATGCAGTTTTTACAATTTTGCTTTGAAAGCCTGTACTTTTCTTATTTATTTTTAACTCAATATACTTCCTGTGTGGCTTAACAGCTTCATCATACTCCAGCATGAAGTGTGTGTGTGTGTGTTTGTGTGTGTGTGTGTGTGTGTGTGTCTGTGGGAGGGTTTGGCCTTGGACCTAGCAACACCCAACAATATTGCACAATTGTCATTATTGCTTACTAATTAATGGATTCTGCAAAGACATTTTTTCCTGGAGGGTAATACCAGTTAACAGATGTTGTCATGTGTTTTCCATCCTTTTGCATCTGGTGACAAATAAAGACTTCAATAAGAATCTTCCCTCATCTTGTCTCTTCTTTCTCTCTGATGAGGCTTTAAGAGGAGGAAGCACCCCACCTTTTCCTATGGAACTTGACAGGTCGAAATACATACAAAAACATCTTCTACATGAACTTTTGATCATTTTGACATGAATATGTGAAAATTAATATTATCTTGTGGAAATCTGCGTGCAGTAGTCAAAGACCATAGTGTTCCCTATTTAAGAATAAAATGGACTCTGAAAATAACACAAATGTAATGTATAGAAGTACATCAAAATCGATTTAGTATTTTTAGTATTTAGTATAATTTAAATGAACTTGATAAATATTTTGTTAATTTTATGACACTATAGACCTTATAGAAGCCATAAATGCAAACACATCAGAGGTAACATGTAATATTAGAACCAAAATCTTAACTTCTTTCTGCTGAAACCTTCAAGTTCCCAAAAGGTAACGCCCCAAACAACAAGTTCCGGTGACGTACAACCAATCAGCCAATCAGAACCCAGGCACTGTTTCAAACGCTATCGGTTCGTCTGACCAACAGGCAGACCAGCAGCGGCGCCAACGTTTGTTTTTTTTGTTGTAGTTTTATGATAGTTTTTACCCTAAGGAAGATTGTTTTGTAATATATGCTTTAAGTTTTCTAGACTGGAAACATGAGGAGGAGGTTAGTACATATTTTAATTATATGTAGCCACGATTTGTTGTTTACGTCAATTCAACACTAAAGTTAAACTTAGCAAACTGTTAACTCCCTAGCCAGCTAGCTGGTTAATGATGACTATTTGTACTATAACCTAAGCGTACACAGCTTATTTCACATTAGCACGGAGTAACCGTCTGTGCTTGCTTGAGTAATCTTGGTCAGTGTCATGTCGTTTCTATTAAAAACGCTTATTTCACTTAGGTTAACTCGGTAGCCGGCATTGACTGCAACTACTTAAAAATACCACACCATTCGCATCGGCAGCAAGCTTAGATGATGTGATGTGTAACCTTTATGGTAAGCTTAGCTACCCAACTTGCCATTTGTGGACTAATCTTGCCCTGATAGATGGCCTTTTAATGGTAGGTGGTTTTCACCTCTCACAAAAGGTCCTGGGACTTTTTCTCCTATGAAAGGCGAGCTCTATAACGAAAAAAACTGGGGGGGAAAATGAAATCAAAGGTGGCTGATTGACGCATCGAATTTTTCGTCAGTACTTTCCGAGCTAGTTGGCCCTGCGCGGCAGTGACGTACACAGATGTAAATATGGTGACACGAGTCTTGTGCGGTCTGGTCTGAATGGTCGACGACCTGAGATAAACCTGTTACAATAGTGTGGTCTGAAGGGGTCCCACCCGAGGATTTGTGTGTGAAAGGGGTGGATCCTGGTCGATCCACTCTATCCCTAACCTGCACTGACTGTATGCACCTTACAGACTCTATCACCCACCCCTGCCATTCATCCTGGACTTATACTTCTATGTCAGCCTGTACTCATATACTTTATACTGTACTTATACACTTTTTTCTTCTTTTATATATATTCATTTTTGTTGTCATTATTGTACTTATTTTTGTATTCTAATATCTTTTGCACTGTAGGTAAGGCTTGTAACTAAGCATTTCACTGTATAGAATACACCTGCTGTATTCACTACATGTGACAAATAACCTTGACTTGACTGGTTTGACTGGTATCAGGTGAAATCCAGACCACTTAAATATTCCTTTTCATTCCAGCGAAATCCATGCAGCCGAGTCTGTGACTTGTCTCAATAGAGCACTAGTCAGATTGAAGGACATTTGGGAGGAAATAGGGATTCCAGAGGACCAGCGCCTACAGAGGACTGATGTTGTCCATGATTACATTAAAGTGAGTTCCACATTGACTGTCAAAGAAAATCAGCTATTGGTTGTCCACCGTATGGATCTAGTGAACTGATAAACATTGATTTTAATTTGTCTTAAAGAATTTGCTGGACATGATGATTGCAGAGGAGGATGACCTCAAGAAGAGATTACTGACCAGCATAGAGTCCTGTCGCAAGGAACTCAATAGTTTGTGCGCTGAACTTCAGCTAACCCCCTTTGAGGTACGATCACATTACAAAATATATGTGGTTGTTTTCTTAGGTTTGCCTTGAAAGCCACTAAATTGTCTGGTGTAACATTTTGGTATTTTGTCTCTTGAGGAGGAGGAAGGAAGCACCATGTTGCAGTTGGAGAAGGACAGCCGGACACGTCTAGATGTGATGAGGAAGCACAAGGAGGAAAGAATGGAGGAGCTCAAAACCCTTGTAGTCGCGGACCGTGAGCTGTGTGATACAATGTGTTCCACCCCCTTCTGCATTGACCAGGACGCTGTCCCATCACTGGAACAACTGAAAACATATCGCTCCTACCTTGACGAGCTGACCAAAGAGAAGGTGCCATTGCGTGTCATTTGTGGATTTATCTAGACTGTGACTTTTCTTGCTGGTAACTATTTTGACCGATAACATTGAGGTGTCATCAGTGGACACTACTTGATGGCTGGGTCAGTTCAGCATTACATTACAGTCATTTAGCAGACACTTTTATCCAAAGTGACTTACAATAAGTGTAATCAATGTAGGTAGGCAAGAGAACTACTAGTCACCAGAAATAGTGAGTGCATTTCCTTCATAAACAAGCATTGAAGAGCATAACCAGTGCTAAGGTAAGAGCTGTCCTGACATCAGTGGGGAGTTCATTCCACCACTGTGGGGCCAGGACAGAGAAGAGACGTGACCGTGTAGATCGGCCGCAGGGGCCTCTGAGTCGCCTCGAGGCAGCAGAGCGAAGTGATCGGGCGTTGGTGTAAGGAATCTGCAGGAGCGTGTTACTGATGCGATGTTTGGCAAGAATGTCAGTTGGTCGCCAGGGTCACACCCTGATTCCTCACTGTCCGTGTTGACGTCACCACAACATTGTCAATGGTGATGGCCAGGTCTTGGTGCAGACAATCCTTTCCCAGGAGGAACACCAGCTCAGTCTTGTCCACGCTGAGCTTCAGGTGGTGCTGCGACTTCCACTCAAATGACAAGATCAGCTCGGTGTCGTCAGGATAACAATGGTATCGGTTATTTACAGACACCATGATGGTCAGTGCTCATTTCCTGTTTATTTTCCTGTTCTTTTCAGGAGCGTCGTCATGATGAGTTTGTGGGCATAAAGAACCAGATAATCTTGTGTATGGACGATCTGGAGCGGATCCCAGAGACTAGTTTTGAGAAGGATGTGATGTGTGAGGATGAGGAGGCTTTCTGCCTGTCTAATGACAACATTGCTTCTCTCAAACTGCTCCTCAGTCAGGTGACATTTGCTTATGGAAGCTTCAATTAAATGATTTTACAGCTCGTGATATTATAATGTAATTGTGATGGGGTTTTTTATATCAATGTTGTATCTTCCTCTAGTTGGAAGAACGCAAGGCTGAGAATGAGCTCTGTTGTTCAGCACTCCGCACTAAGATCCAGGAGCTGTGGGAAAGACTCCAGATTCCCCAGGAGGAGAGGGAGGCCTTCTCTGAGCACATGGTCAAGTCAAAGAAGAAGAACATGGAGGCAGTAAGAAAATGATGCGTTACCTTTGTCAGACCAATTATGTATTGAGATATTGAATTGCATGTTGTTTCACAAAGTTCCTTCAAACAATCCATAATATTGTGTAATTTTATCATTCATTGTGTGTCTTGTCTTTCCAGCTCCAGGCTGAGGTCCAGCGTCTAGATGTGCTGAAGATGAACAGCATGAAAAGTTTTATTGAGGCCATCAGAGCTGAAGTTGCCCTTTTTTGGGAAAGGTGCTTCTACAGCCAAGAGCAGCGCCAAGCATTCGTTCAATATGATGATGGTGAGTGCCTGTTTTTATAGCAACACAAAGTCCTATCTGCGCTGAATATATGTGGTTGATGATCAGAGATGGAGGGAGTGGCTTCCAATGCATGTTTCTCCATACAGATAATTTCACAGAGGAGCTTCTGAATCTGCATGAGGCTGAGGTCTTGACTTTGAAGAAGTATTATGAAGATCACAGAGAGCTCTTTGAGGGAGTCACAAGATGGCAAGAGAACTGGGTATTGTTCTTGGAACTTGATGTGAGTACTATAGTATTTATTCTCCAGCCATAGAAATGAGACGACTCCAACAGGACAGGAGTGTAATGCCCTTTGTCTTTTCTGTGAAATAAGACAGTAATTGGTATGGCCTCCCTGAATGTGCATACTTTCACTGCAGAAAAAGGCAAGCGATCCCTCTCGGTTCAACAACAGAGGTGGGAACCTTCTTAAAGAAGAGAAGCAGAGAGCTGACCTGCAAAAAAGTCTGCCTAAGGTGAGGAAATGTCCCTAAATGGCTTTTATTACCATCCGTTCAGTTTATGTGTTAATGGGATTGCCTGATATTTTGAACAGTTGTGAGTACAGAAGTAAAGCTGTAAATAGTTTTTCAGATTAATCAAATTCATTATTGTATGTAAAAAAAGAAAAAAAATGACATTAACATGGGCAGACAATAAGCTGAACCAGCTTTGGACAGCAGATGGGGATTTTTTTTTTTTTTTATTATTTATTTAATAAGGGTTTATGGGTTGACAAAAACAAGACCGTACACAAGACACAACAGGGTATACAGGGGACAAAACTAAGACTGAGAAAAAAAATATGGGGATGTTTGACAGCATTATTTTATCTCAGATGGTCTCAGTGATGTTCCTGTGCTTTTGGTGGCCATCAGTGAGAAAAAATAAAATGTCAATATTTTGTTAAATGTTAAGAGCGTCACCAGTGTTGCTGTGTTTGTTCCAGTTGGAGAAGAGTCTGAAGGCCCAAATTGACCTTTGGGAGCAGGAGCATAGCAAGGAGTTCCTGGTTAATGGACAGAAATTCCTTGAGTATGTTCAGCTGCAGTGGGATCACCACCATTCAGAAAAGGAGAAAGAGAAACTGGAAAGGGTAACTGATTACTTTAACTCAAAGCTAAGTCAAAGTCTTACTGCCTTATCATTAAATTATTTTCAATATGATTACATTGTTTTTTGTTTTGTGGAATAGCAAATGAAGAAAAGCAAACAGATTGAGGAGGACATGCTATATGGAACTGCTGTACGGACACCGTCCAAAAGGCGGTTAGCAGGGACTCCCACACCCGGCAAAGTAAGAAAGCTCAATGGAACCTCGACCATCTCCACTCCTAACAGCACCCTTACTTCTGGCTTTGGTGGAACCATCAATTACTCCTCAGTGCACAGACCGCCTCTGTCTGCTAGCAAGGTAAGCTTACTCTAGTCCTCTCCACCGCTCCTTTGCAGACAAGATTCACATTGTGTGTTTAAAGAAAAGAGAACCTCTTCTGATTGTAGCTGGTTCCATCACAGGGTCTAGGCCTGCGAATCCCGGGGCAAGGAAAGACTCCCCGTGCACTAGACCGAAACAAGGAAAACATCTCCAACCTCAATAGAAATGCTCTGAGTGGCACGTTAAAGTCTCAAGATAGTCCGGATCACACCTTCAGCTTGAACTCTGTTGCTGCCACCTATTCAGACTTTGCGGTAATTTCTGCATTTATCTAGTCCTTTGCCCACTAAAACAAAATCTAATCAATCTGTTGGTTGCTATTTCTCACTACTGTTTAAAGAGGAAACTAGTCAGAATTGACTTCAAAGCTTTGGTTATTTTATATAGACATTTTCTATAATTTTTTTATGTTTTGAGTCACACATTCGCTATCATAGAAAATGTTAATTATGTAACTGCTTTGTCTGAGAACATCAAATTTAATGTTCACTTAAACATTTACATTACAATTGTAGGTGCTTTAATGTAGGTGTGTATAAAATGTTTATTCAAGAATCCCAGGTAATTCACTGTCACTAAATTTCACTTGCTTGATCATGAGAGTTCGTAACTCATGAAAGAGAAACCTTCTATTGGCATGTCAGTCTGTAGGATTATACATTCAATTAGGGCTGCACAATTAATCCTATACTAATCAAGATTACAGTCACGATGATGTGGTAATAGTGAATCGATTACATTCCATTAAATACTACCGCTGTTAAAAAAAAAAAAGTTTTTCTAATTTGGGTTCAAAATGCTCTGAACAGCAAATGAACAAATGAGCATTGAAACTGGGCCCTGTAATGTTAGGCCCACGACAAAGACAACCATTACTGGTTCACTCTATAACACACCCCTGTAACGTGCCCCTTATCCCTTGAGAGATACGTGGCGTCCCAAGTTGCACCACGAAAATGTTTGTCTGCTACTGAGAGACACATCATGTTTTTTTCCACAAACAATATAACGTGTATTTTATTTATTTATTTTCTATCTAAAGAGTGAAAAATCAACCATCCGGAAAAAAACACCTACTCTGACAAAATAACTGTTAGCATCATGGTAAAACTTTCAAAGTTATTAGCCATCTTGATCCTTTTTAGCTACAAAACAGTAACATTTTAGGATGTATTCATCAACTACAGAAAAAACAATGGGCATCAGGTCATTATGAACGTTGGCTAATATTTTTTCCAAAATGGATATATATCAAATTATGGAACAAACCCCTTCACATTCAGGAGTGCAGTGTCTTGTATATTTTAATCTTTTGATTTTAAAGATAATTTTGTCTCCTTTACAGCGAGACCTCACAAAGGCATCAAAATCCAATTTCAAGTCCGGACAGCTGAACTCCACCATCAGTCATCGTTGATTGAGTCATCAATCGAGCTGCACCAGCACCGGGAGTCTTCCAGCTCAGCGGTGGTTTGGCCAAATTTTGGTCATTGTCTCTTTGTGTACGTGAAGTGGACAGGAATTGGGTCTATGCCATTTTAAATGACCTTAGTCTCTTTAGTCAGAACAAAATACACATTTTAAGCTGCATGAACATTTTAAAACTCAAGCAATCCTGTTGAATGACACGTTTGAGGGCTGGGCCTATAGTTTAGTAGACTGATTTTGTTCATGGTCTATGCCAAAGCAATATTCTCTGCTATATATATTTTGGTGGCAGGCTAATTCTAAGCATTAGTGCTGTGTCACTGGTTGATTTTTTTATTATTATTATTTAATTTTCTGCCTTTCTACTCGCAGGGTGGGGGCAGGTGTAGCTTTTTTAAGGGAACTATTATGAATCATATCTAGAACTACTTTTCTTTGATTTTCCCCTTTTAGCCGTTTGAATGGACAGTGATTTGCTTTCGTTAGGCTGGTAATGACAGCTGTTTTGCTCATCAGGAAGTTGGCATTTTCTAAATGTTTTTTGTCACTGAATAAATGTTAATAATCAAAAAGTTCATCTTTACTGAGTAAACACAATTTTGACAACAGCTTTGTCTGAAGTATTTTAATTGCAGCCTCTACAGTCAATTGGGTTGTGTGGGTTCATAATTATTTACACAGTGAATCAAAGTCAGAAGGTAGTAAACCTTATTTAGCATTTGAGTTTGACCAGATATTTTTTGTACACACAGATATGAAACAATTTTCTCTCCACCTAGACCTCTAGAGATCTAGACTAAGATGTTCTGTTTAAGCCATGTGTGTCATGAGCTCTTCAAGAGCCCTCTCACGGTGGTTTTCATGGACGAGCAGCACCTCTTTGATTGCACTTTGCTGGAAGCCCATCTCTCTAAATTGTGTCAGGAGGCGCAAGAACTCAGCCGCCTGAAATTGATTTTCAAGCATGTGTTAAAACACAAAAAGGTGAATGTCAAAATGTATGGATATGGTTCTGGCTCTTATCTGCTTTAGTAAGGTAAGGCTGAAGAGATCATCACCTTGCTCTCACAGTTCTGGAACATCTCCAAGGCCTCCTCGACCTGTGCTTCATCATAGCCCAATTTACACAGATGGTCACTTGCAACCAAGAAGCTCAGGATCTGTTGGGAAAAGGACCAGTAATTAAAGGACAACAAACTAGGCCATGGTAAACAATAGGCAGAGCTAATATAAGTTATTAGGGTTGCAAAGGGGTGGAGAATTTCCAGGAAATTTGGGGGAATTTTCAACAATTTGTATAGCATAAATTAGCCTATAACTGTAAACTGAAATTATGTTGGAAAATACATACTTTCAACTCTCTGAATTTCTTGTGTGCAGTGTATTCTGATAAACATCAGCATGCCAAATAATAGTCATTCAGTAGACTAGTTGCAGCCCTCTGCATGCACTGGGCATTCTTCCATCATGTGCAGTACAGATCATTCTCAGCACACTATTGCAGGGCTATTGAGGCCACACCCACATGCAACCAGGTCAGTTTATATTACTGGGGTAAATGTACACTAACCGGCCACTTTATTAGATACACCTATCTGGTACCAGGTGGAACCCACTTTTGCCTCCAGAACAGCCTGAATTCTTGGTGGCGTTGGATTTAACAAGATGCCCTTCTACACACCTTTCTGTTAGCTTGAACAAGTCTGCGCATTCTCCTCTGGCCTCTCATTGATGAGGTGTTTTTGGCTCACTGGATGGGTTTTGTTCATCCACCATTTTCTGTAAACTCTAGAGACTAGGGAAAATACCAGGGGAGCAGCTGTTTCTGAGATGCTGGAACCACCACTTCTGGCACCAACCATCATACCACAGTCAAAGTCGCTTAGCTCACACATCTTGCCCATTCTAATGTTTGGTCAAACAAAAAACTAAACCATTTCACCATGTCTGCAAGCTTTAGATATTGAGCGGCAACACATGATTCACTGTTTGGAGGAGCATGCTTTTTGCTTTAACGAGTAGGAGTTCCTAATAAAGTGTCAGATGAGTATTTGCCCGATGGTATTTACTTAACTAGCAAATACTAAATCAAAATATGTTTATCTAGTTTCTTCTGGGTTCTGCAAGTTCTCTGTTGTCATGCAAGTTAAGGTTTGATTTAGCATTAGACTTACTGTAAATTGCACCGTGAAGCCAGGACTCTTCACTTTAAACAGAGTCATTTCTGTATTACACTCAGGGGCTTTGTTATTCAACTGTCAAGTCGGGTGAATTGTTTTCACCCGACTGTTCTTAATTGTCAAACACTGCTAGATACGTCTAAAATGCGGAAGCCCTTAGAGGACATGAGTTAAAAAACAATAAATTCACCGAAGATGATGAGTCAGATGTTGAGGAGGTCGTAGATGAGGTCCAGGAAGAGGACTAGTCAAAATGTCAAAAGCAATTTTTTGATTTGTATTAGACATGTTTGCATGCATGTCTATTTTGACTCAAAATATCCAGTTTATTCCTGTTGATTCCCGTTAATTCCCATGGAAAGTTTGCGGGAATTTTGCAATCCTACGTATAGTACACATCCAGACATCATTTCAGTAATGTGACTAATATCACAGTGCTCTGTTTATATAGTCCTTATGTTCATATGGTATACTCATGTTTGCATCGCCTGCTTGCTTTCTTCTTGTAGTTCCAGTAAGGTGGAATATTGGTGTGCCTACAGATGTTGTGAATGCCCACATGAAACATATTTACAAGCTTTTAACTTGGCCTGTGTATAGATCTTGTAATCACCTGGCAGAAAAATCAGTGGTGGGTCTATTTTTTATATGGTTAAGTCCGTGTAATATTCTCTCATATGCTGCAACTGTTAGATCAGCATACGTGCCATTTAGTTGTTGTTGTTTTTTTTTACGTCTGTTCTAACGTGATTTAACAAGGTATCGTGTTCCCTTTTGAACCAGGAGAGTTGAGATGTCTTTGTTTGGAAGCATACTGATTTGTTTCATGTGAGTTTCAAGGTGCCTGTAAAGTGGCTTTCTTTTATCTAAGAACTTTTCTATGAACACAACCCTTTGCCAAATTCCTCTGTCCTTCAGGGGGTTTAAGTGGATCTCAATTGCCATCTTGTTGTAGAATTAGGCTTGTTGAAGCAGTAGGGGGAAAATCAATCAGGCTCTGTCCCACTCAGAGTGAAAGAGTGTCTCTAGCAGTTCTTCCCTTCCCATCTCACTCTCTTCAAGGACAGCCTAATCCTCTGATTGATATGGGCCCTGCTCAGACAGACACTTCTGTTTACCTGTGTTTCTATTAGCTGCGTGTAGCTAATACATAATGAAACTGAAAATGTTATCTGGAGGTCAGAGAGTACCCACTGAGGGGTCCTGGGAGTTTGCTCATCTTGTCTACAGGTGGCCAGGTGGTCACAAGCCCAATCTGAGAGTAGATTCCTGGCACAGATCACAGCAGCCCAGATTCAACAAAACGCTCACCTTTATTTGTTAACTCTTATTTCCAGAAATGAATCCTCTAAGGAGAACCTTCAACCTCCCTGGATGTCGCTCTCATTGGTTAAGATCAAAGGCTCATTAGTATAAGACGTAACCGGCGCTTAATTCAAACGCCCGCAAGCCAACAAGGACTGTTTCAAAAACGAACAAACTGAACAAATAACAATGGAGAACGGAGATTTCAGACTATAATCGTACCATCAAAATCTCTTAATGCTCTATCCCTAATGACAGTGTTCCCCAAGTGGCAGTGGTGGCAGGTGCTGCGGATGTATGGGGTTTGGCTGTGCTGCTGTGGCCATTTGGTCTTTACACAGTTTCTTTTGCATTCTTGACATTAAAACAAGTTTGTTCAAGGTGACCGCTGGTACTCCGACAAGGAGTGCCTCGTCCCCTGTCCTGTTTGTGATATTCATATACAGGATATCAAGGCACGGCTGAGCCCTGGAGAGCATCCAGTTCGGCAACGTTAGCGCGGCATCTCTATTGTTTGCAGACAATGTTATCCTTTTGGCTTCATCTGGGCTGCTCTGCTTGCCCTGGGATAAATGGTTGGATGGATGGATGGATGTTATTTGCAGGTCCACCTGAAGGAACATTCATTGAGGAAGTAACAACATTGTCTAGGCTATGTGTGTATATGTGTATTTGTTTGTGTGACATATGCGTTTGCTCTATTTTCTTTCAGCAATGCCATTAGCAGAATGAGTAGCATATCATCACTGTTATGTGTACAGCACAGAGATGAAAGGTGCTTTGATCTGAATTATTTTGAGGTTTGATCTCATTTGATTTAAGTTATTTTCAAAAATTAAATGTAGGCTGTTCCTTGATCAAAGTTTTGTTTCTGATTCCCTGAGTTTTAAACATTGGCCCATTCTTTGATATAAATCTCATGCTCCTGTGGGACTTGAACATGTTTGAGTTTGAGAAAAATAAAATAATTATTTTTTCACAACTTCTGCCAAGGAGGCATGTGGCCAGTAAGTTGCATACTATAGGCTGATGCAACAACAGCCTGCCAAACATCAGGCTTACAATGAATGGGTTGGCCTTCTTTTAATATCATAATTGATAAAGTTGAGTTGATCAATATCTACAAATGTTCTGTTATAAGTTTTTGCTTTTAATATCTGATTTGGAGTGGACACTCTGTGAAATGGTCCTAAAAACATGAGATGCTGGTGTTGCATGTTGGTTGGTTAGAATGGAAAAGTAATGGTTGACAGGTAAATAGCTTACCTAGGTTTGGTTTGGTTTTAGGCTGCTGTGTGATGGCGTTGCAATGTCTGTTAGGCTCGCGTCTCTCCTGAACACAGACACTCACTGGCACTGCACTCAGGCAGCTGCTCTCTCAATGCTCCCCCTCTGTCTGTCTTTTCTTCGGTAACTATGCACAGATTTATTTATCAAGATCATCCCGGGCCTCCTGTGATGTGGTTGTTGGTTGTTTACGCCTGCATTCCCCAGCTCATCTCCAGAAAGCACTTCTCTCTTGTTGCATCCTTGAACAAATCCAACTGTAGGGGTAACTGTGTTGCTGAATGTGAGAAATAAGCATTAAGATTAAGCCCAGACCCCAGCCTGTATGCCTTTAGTGAATTTACAAACCAATTGTGATGACTAATTTCACCCAGCAGAGGGTATCAAAGCAGTGTCACACATCCCCATAGACAACTGGTTTTACATTCCAACAAGTCAATATTAAAGAGAAGCCCTGTGTTGTATTTGCCACCGTGCTTGAATTGAAGTGTCACTAAACATAGCATTAACATTTTAAATGCTATGTTTAATCTTATCGGGAAGGTTTAGGATTTTTAGAAGCCTTAGATGCCTGTCCTATGGGGAATGAAACCATTTCTCTAGAAATTGCATGATGTCTTTCTACAGTTCTGTTAGTGATTCTTATTGGATTGCTGTGGAATTAAATGAAATGGTTTGAGAGTATTTTGAAGGCACTTGTTTCATTCCCCATTGACTACTGTTCTGTAGATACCTGGTGTAACTAAGTTATGGAGCCATGGGAGGGCAGTGTTGGATTATGTCCATTCATAGCATCTAGCATCACTGCTAGCATTTTAATTACAATAAGAGGACACTTCATAAAACATACTTCACCTACATATCTAATCAAACCCTCATTCCTCATGAGAGAGAGAGAGAGAGAGAGAGAGAGAGAGAGAGAGAGAACTTGTTGGACTACATTGTAAAATCTCACTAACAGCAAATGTTCTGGTTTTCTTTTCTCTCCCTCTTCACCCCCGCTGTGTGTCTTGTTGCATCATCAATTCAGGTAAGTGCCACTTAAGTGCTTGTTTCACTTTGAAAGTAAAAAGCCTTGCCTCCGCCAAGAGTAGGAGGATGAGTGGGTGGTTTTAACCTTGAGGTGTTTACAGAGTGTTGTGTCCAATAGGGAACAATTCTTCCCACTGTTTTACATTGAAGTTGCTTCTCACACACCAGCTAACTCCATCAGTGTTCGTCTGAAATGGTCCTGTAACCCTTGCGGCTCCACTGCATGTGGCCCAGGCTCAGCTTCTGTTGAAATACCATTACAGCTTTGGGCAATCCTTTATTTACAGTAGCCTTGTGTGCAGTATTCTTGAGCAATGCAGCTGCACCAACAACGACATCAGCAGGTGGACCTGAGAGGGGATACTCCCTGGAAAACTCTTGATAAAGGTCAAAACTCTTAAGCCTGTCCCTGAGATGTCCACCATGTCCAAGGTTGTACATACAATACACTATAATGTTTAATCAGACTTTGTTTAACTGACTGTGGAATATAATGGTGGATGACAAGAGGTATGGACAGCTCCCTTTGGACTGAGTCACTGTTTCAGATTTCAGGCCAGCTTTGGACGCTGTCCTAATTTTGCCAGCCGTGCCTCCCTTTTCACCTACCCAGTCTTTGTTTTAGAGCGCCATTGATTGCCCCCATTTCCGATATAGATTGGCAGGATGTCATATTAGAACAGTAAATCTGGATGTTGGCAGTTGTAGTGGTCTAGTTTGTGTGGACGGTTTATGGGATGCATTTAGGCCCTGTTTGTCAAGTTACGATATAAGTGTAGCTGCAGTTTGCAACTGAAATGTAGCTTAGATACACACTGTCCATCCAAGTACTTGTGATGTACAGCTAACTGGTTAGCAGTACTACCAATCTCTCTTTGCACTCTGTTGACAGCAGACACAGCAAAATATCTCAAATGCTAACATGGCCAACATCTTGACAGGCTAACAAAATTACAAAAAAAGATGCTTCGATTTTATTGTCAATCTAAAAATATGTGGTTTACATGGGAATCTATGAGCAGGGAATGAGTGTACCATGTTTATCTGTAGAGTTGTATCAGGCTGATGAGAAAGCAGTCATGTGGGAGTCCTGAAGCTGTTGCCAATCGATTTCTTGAAAGCATTCAGTCCAGACGTTGTGAGCTTGGAATTACTTGGTTCTGTCTGGGTAGAGTAGTGTAGTTTTGAGATATTGACCATCCAAGTTCCCAGCTGGCAAAACTGTAATGCAGTGAAATCTCTTTACAGCTCACTGAGGCCTGCAGCCCGATGGTACTTTGACAGACAATTAGAAAAACAGGTAGAACCTAATAATTCAACAATACATTTCGCTTCATAAATGGAGTTGACATTTTTAATATTCAGCATTTTGAATATTAATACAGCAAAAGTCTTAGGCACCCTAGATCTTTTTATATGAATGAATATATGAATATATGTGAATATATGTTTTGCTGCTGTTAGGCTACTTGCTGTGATGTAAGATCATTTTCTCATTTAAATTGAAACGTTTGTGGAGCTACACTGTTAGTGATAGCAATATCCAATCAATATCCATTCACATACTATGGGTACACCAGTAGACAAAGAGAAATAACCTGTTATAAAACAATAATGATTATTCTAGGCCATCTGATGTTCGGCTCTGGAACTAGCTAGCGCATCAGAAAGGCTACATTAGCTAGTCTCTGACAGGATGTGGCTGAAAGGTAGATTTTGATTGGTCCGCACTGAAACTTTGAAGTTTGTGATTGGAACCTTATGGTACCAAATTGAAATTCAGTTTCATAACACCACATCAATATGAAGTAACATTCAGAGATTAAGTTATGTGGCTAAATCAATTTTGTTACAAAATAAAGTCAGAACGTTATAATTCCAAACTCACAGCGATAATCTCTGATATTCAGGTTATTGTGTCTAAAATAGAAGTACTTCTATATAGTTTTATTAACTTGTGACCTGTTGCTAGCCTAAGTCGGATGATGTAGTTGATGCAGAGCACATGCAATAGGGTACAAACCAGCATGTTGCAGAACCGATTTGGCAGGTTAATGTGCTGTTCCTCAAGGTACTTTAACAAAAATTCAAAATATTTCATTTACATGACTGAAACTATAGCTAAAAACAGGAAGGTGTGCTCGCTGCATTGCAGTTTGTTTAGCCTTCTGCTGTTTGCTTCCCTGAAGACTGAAAAGGAGACGACATTGCTTGAGGATGAACTACACAAGTCTATTCAGGATCAGTGTTTGCTGACTGGCTGCCAGAGAGCTGATCTGGTAAACAGCGGTGCAGAACTTGTTGCATCCAGCTGATTGTTTTTCTTGTAGGTAGAGAGAGCACTAAGGGTAGTGATAGCCGTGTTTTTTTCCAAGGAAAAGTGAGTCACATCCGCTACTCAAAAGACAACATGTCTTACTTTGCATTATGAGCTACTGAGGCAACTGTCAGTGGACCCAGGAATGCAAAGTACATCACCAATAGCTGTGTTTCACAATGTTGAAGTGTTTGTGTTTTTTTCCTTGAACACAAACCTCGCTCTTTCTAACTTTCCACATAACTAATTTTCACACGATACACACAAATCTTTCTCTGTCTCTCATTCACTTATTCTCACTCTCTCTCTCTCTCTCTTATTCTCTCTCTCTCTCTCCCTCCCTTTCTCCCTGTCTCCCTCTGCATCTCTCAGTCTAACAGATGACCTAGTTCCATTGGTCATCACTGCTATCATCAGTCAGGCCAGTGTCTGAGTGTGGCAGTGCCGTCCTGTCTCTGCTCATGCTAGTGGCATGATCTTTGCCGGTGGACCAGAGGAACTAGAGCTTAACAGCCCCTACACTGTGTTTCATTACGGTGTCAGTGGAAGGCCTGCTCCGGCATTTTCTCTCTCTCTGGCTCTTTAATTCAAGTCTTTATCCTGTGGCTGCAAGTGTCCAACCACAGCCGTCTCTTTGCCTGTATCGGCCCTGGATGACAGACAAATCAATAACACCCATAACCGGGGGTGGGGTATTTGTTTATGGCTGCGGCTGATGAGATGAAATTGGACTTCGTTGTTATATTCAGGGCATACACTCCTTTCTCTCACTCGCACACTTTCTGTTTCTCTCTCTTAGCGCTTTTCCACCAACAGTTCCGCTGCCGGTACCGGAGCCAATGCCTAGCCTGGCACTGAGACCCGCTAACCTTAAGAACCGGTCGATGTTTCCACTCATGATTTTTTCGATTTTTTTTCTTGCAAAATTAAAAGCGTGTTGTGTCTGTCTCGTTTGGTATTTAAAAATGGCAGTTAGCTAGCACAGCCAGTGACTCGTAACCTCACAACCTCACAATACGAACGGAACCAACTTTTTACAACATTTTCTTTAGGTGGGAATGTACGGAACGGTTCGAGGTGAGGCATCTGTTCGGGCATGGTGGAACCATGTTGGTGGAAAAGCGCTATCTCTGTCTCTCTCTCTCTCTGTGACACACACGCACACACACCACAGTGAAACATTCCCCATCATTATTGGTTTTATCAGAACTAGGCCACAGCAGGAGCCTGGCCCTCTGGCTGGCCAACTGAGCATACTCTCCACTGCTAAAGGCTAGGCAGCAGAACCAAGCCTCACACCACCACACTTCTCTCTTCTCCAACACCCGTTACAGCATCATCTCACTCTACCTCTCCAACTCTCCGTCTCTGAGCTAATGCTGCTACTCTCTCGCTCTCATTTTCTCTCTCGATCTATCTCGCTCTCTCTCACACACACAACACCCATTCATTTCCCCCTGAGCTTGTAGTTGCACCTTTTAGAGCAATTCTGGAGCTGTGATTCTTTATTGGTAAGCATTTGAGCTCTTCATTCTCAGTCATATCCATTCATGTTTCTATGTCTGCAATAACTGATATGTTAGATATCCAAATAAGTGATGATTTAATGCCATCGTAACATTTCAAACTCTTGATGTTGGAACATATGAGATAGTATTGGAGTTGAGTTGACAAGACAGCATTCAGGCAGTTATTTAGCAATCGAGATAGCAGTCAAAAGATAGAGAGGAGCCTATAGAGCCGGTAATCTATGTTCTCCTGGCTGTGATAGATGGAAGTCTGACGAGGGGTCCGGAGCTGCTAGCAGAGAAGATGAAATGATAGTTGGGTAGAGAGCTGAATACAAGTGTGAATGGTTATATAACCAATCCTTTATTACATTCAGATTCACACCTGGCCTGGCCGTGGGGGGGTTGATTATATTCATGGCTTTATATTTCA
>CABFOQ010023957.1:70797-108924 GCA_900660455.1 Gephyroberyx darwinii
GCTCTCTACCCAACTATCATTTCATCTTCTCTGCTAGCAGAGAAGATGAAATGATAGTTGGGTAGAGAGCTGAATACAAGTGTGAATGGTTATATAACCAATCCTTTATTACATTCAGATTCACACCTGGCCTGGCCGTGGGGGGGTTGATTA
Organism: Gephyroberyx darwinii; assembly: GCA_900660455.1. Taxonomy (NCBI): domain Eukaryota; kingdom Metazoa; phylum Chordata; class Actinopteri; order Trachichthyiformes; family Trachichthyidae; genus Gephyroberyx; species Gephyroberyx darwinii. Next base: position 70,951 of record CABFOQ010023957.1, read on the forward strand.
TATTCATGGCTTTATATTTCATTTGGCTCTATCTTAATGCTAGGGATGGCATACGTTGGTGTGGGTGTTATTAGAAAAACTGCCCCTGCTTCTCAGGGCTTCTCCATAATCAATTTGAAACAACGAAAACAACAAAAAGCAATCTCAGTGGGGAAATGAGTTGCTGGAATGAGATCTTTATTATGTGTTGGAAAGAGTTGCTATTACTTGCTGTGCTGTGTGTCTCCGTTGGTGTCTAATCATCAGTTTGGTGGTTGGTCCTTGGGGCTCCCCGTGTACATGGCTGGGCTGAGGTTGTTGTTATTGGCCTCATCAAATGCACGCTGTAGCCTGCATCATCCGCTCCCACCAGGCATATTACACCTCCAGACATGAAGTGATGGATTAATTTGGCTCACACTGAACTGTCCGCATTTTTTCATCTGTGCACCGTGGAAACTAAAAAACTCCAAGCCTGTACCTGGAGGGGGTGTGTGCATGCGGATGTGCGAGGGTATGCTGCATGATGTGTGTGGTGGCCTTACCGGTTTCATAATTACTTCATGGGTGGAGGATGATCCCTCTGTCAACTGAAGGTACAGTAGCACACCAGGCTTCTGGTGATGACAGAATGATTCTGTCCTTTTATTTGCTTGCGTTGCTCTACCTGTGCCACAGTAATATGTTGAGTTCACCCTGAGGTGTGCTGCTCTGTGACTCCATGATTACACATTTAATCAGTATTAAATTGCACATTGAAGCAGAGAAGGTCAACCGGCAAGTCCTTCTCAAATCATGGACCGATACCTGCAGGTAAAAAGGTTCAAGGGAATTGAACCCGTTATCGTCATTTTCAGCGCTGCCATTTTAGCGGTAATGGTGTGGAGTTAGAGACCTTAATTCCCCTTAACTGCAGTATTACTGTTGTAATGTATGCACAGAAGCCCCTCATCCTGTATTCATGTGCAGGGCCAGAGGAAATTACATTGTCTGGCTCTGCCAGACACACAGCCGTATCCTGACCGTTCACATTACTTAGACTCCAGCAACTTTTTTTGTCATTTTTTTTCAGGGAACATCCACCCTAAAACACTTTAACTCTGTTAAAAAACGAGCTATTGGCGATGTACCGTGTATTTCTGGGTCTATTTTGTTGTTTGGCGTGTATTATTCTTATTACTATGATTAATTGGCCAAACGTAGATGACATGATGTGACGTTGAGATATTGCCATCACAGCTACAATGGAGTTTAATAGGACGTATATATATAACGTCAGGTTTTAGTGTCAGTTACTCAAAGAACAAGGGCTTCTTTTTAGACTCACCATTTCGCATCGAAGTTCAACAATCATACAGGGAGAAATCCATCATAGATTAGGAAGACCAATTTCTCCACCGACAATAGATGTTGCTCCACTGGGAACAACAGCTAGCACTACAGTTATTGCTCTCTCCACCTACACGTGAAACCCACCACTGAATGCAACACGTTCATGCCCGTTCTTTGAGGGTTGTCAAAAGGCATTCTGGGAAATGTATGAAATCACCAACCGATGTAGAAGTAGACATGGCAGGTTGAGGGAAGGTGGGTACAGTAAAAAGATAAATTACAAAACTTCATCACAAAACAACTCCCGGAATGCATTCAACACCAGATTGATGGTACATAACAGTGTAAGAGTATCTGAGGGGGGAATTTTCCTTTTAACTTTGTCTGATCAAGCCGGGTAATCCAAGCTCAATGTAACAGGTAGACAGTTAAAGTATTCATGGTCAAATAATCATTATCTCCCGGTTTGGTTGCCTCAGTGCTGTAAACACAGCAGCTGACAGGCTGATCCTGTCAATCATATCATTAGAGATGTAAAGCAACTGTGAATATTTCTCACAGAGCTGGAATTGAAACCCTCTAAACTTTGCTGATATACTGAGTTTAGCAGAACCAGAAATGCAAGTCAGGCCTTGTCAGCAAGCAGTTAGGGATTGGATGAGATGTGGTAAAGGGGGCTGGGTGAGGTCTCATGCTACAGCGCCTCACTATCAGTGTTTTGACTTGCAAACATTGGTATTTGTGGCCGACAGTGCTGCCAAGGCTCAGAAAGCCGCCTCGGCAGCAGAGTGAGTCTCTCCGATGAAAACTCAGGGTTCACTGATCTGCAGTCCCCCTTTTTCCCCTCGCTCATCATCACCGTTGTGATATGAACATCTCCCCTACTTGCTACCCTCATAAGTTGCGTCCCAATGCAGTTTTGGTTCAATTCTGGGACAGCACATTGGAGGCCTGTGCCTCCAATTAGCATGTCTGCTCTTGCATTAAACTAACCCCAGATACAGCCTATCGATTTTCAATGTCTCATTAGTACAGTGAGTCATTTTTGGCTGGAGCTTGTAATTATGATCAGTGAGGCGTTGAATCATGAGAGGGTCCAGCTCACTTCAACTTCCTGGCAGCCTGGGGGAGTTTGACCTCCTCTTTGATTGGCCCATTTTGTAAGCTTCTGCAAAATTAGCCCTGCTTCTTCTGATCTTTTTCTAATGAGTCTTTTCTCTAATGTGCTACTGTAAACACCTGTTTGTCTTACATCATATCCTCCCAAATACGCCCTGGAAAGAGTCATGGGCAGAGCTGTGAGCCGTAGTTGCTTAATCTGCGTATGATATCTCTTTAGTTTGTACACGCTATCTGTTTTCTGTTTTCACAGTGATGTAACAACAGGAATGAAAGGCACTGTGTTGGTTCAAGCTGAAAGTGCATTTTGAATGTAGCATTTTTTTCATAACAAAGAAGCAACACTGAACAAGACTGGCTTATTTTGTCAAACCATCATTTTAGCTGTTTTGAGAGAGCTATCGGTTCAGTAGGTGAGGTAAGGATGGATAGATGGTGGCACTGCCTCTGTTCACTCTTTATCTGAAGATGCTTTAATCTTGCTAGTCTAGGCAGGCAGGTAAAATATTTCTTCCACTGAGATTACTTAAATCCTGTCAATCTGGCCTCCATCACAGAGATAGGAATAGCTCAAGAGGCTTCTCTCTGCTCCGCTGTTCTTCAGGAATCCTGTTGGATTACATCACCACAACTTCTGTCCTCCCCAGAGGGTGTTATGTCTTGTCATAAATGTGCTGTGGAAACTCTTTTCATATATTGTAAATTGTCTGACATGTCAGTCCATCCTCCACAGTCCAAGCAAATATGAAGCTTCCTTTGCATGCACAAGTCCTTTGACTTATATCCATGCATGACATGGGGTCTCCGGACATGACTGCTCAGGCAGCCTCAGATTTCCTTGTTTTTCAGCTTGATTTCACACACAGTTGATTGTTTGAGTAGGAGATCCCCCTCCCTTCAATCTCAGCCAATCCTCTGACTGGATCTCTGAAGACAGACTGATAAAAGGACTCTTTATGCATGCAGTAGTCCTTCACTGTCACTCAGTTGGAACTGGTTCAAACAGAGCTCTGTTTAGGGCTGCCTTCTCCATCCACCTCAGGCTACTCCACTGCTGCTATTGGGCTGGTCGCTGCTACTGCACCTGCAGCTGTTCAGCACACCAGCAGGTTTAATGGCTCATCGACACTGAGCGGGGGGGTGGGAGGTGGAAGAGGAAAGGGTCAGCAGAAAGGGGAGTGAGTGGGCAGGCAGAAGAGGATCCTTTCAGAGTGGATAAACATGTGAACACTTAGAGAGTCCCTCTCCCTTCCCATCTCTCTGTGACTGTGTGGGCAGTTAATGAGTCTGATGGCTTCTTCTCTGCATCTGTCAGCTGAGAACCGGATGAATGCCTCTAATCTGTAGCTTATTTATAATAGATTTAATGTAGGGGACTATTTTTGTTTTTGTTCTGTTTTTTGATTTGGAACACTGAGTAGGAATAGCTGTTATATATGTAATATCTGTATGTATAGACTCCCCTATGACTCTCTCGCAGTTGACTATACTGCTCATGGTAATTTGTAGTTAGACACAAGTTTATTATCCATTTCAAAGTGTTGCGGTAGTTTGTTTTTTAAGAAAGAATTTCAGAATTGTATTGTGCAATTCTCCCTTTTTCAAAGACAATTGTTTGATGGACTCTCAATTTGGAAACAATACCATGGAAATCCATTGCACAGCACTTCCACTTCAACTGTTCCAGTTCTGTATACAAAAAAAGCTTCTTTGCCGAGATCCATGAAATATGTTTCTGCATTTAACTGTGCTGTCCAGAAATAGGCAGTTTTGATAATGGCAGGGCTGTTTGTTCTGTTACAGTCAAGATTTAACATGCTGAACAGCCAACTTCTGCCAAAAGGTGGCATCATGGCTTTTCCACAATAGTGTTTTTCTACATTAAGCTAGGTACTATACTCCTACACTAAAGGCATATCCGCCCACTCACCTATCTCCCTACCTACACACACTTCACTTCTCCTAAAAGGCTTTGCCTTGAAAAACCTGCCTGTAGTTGTGGAGCCTCACCACTCTCCTGTGATAAGGTAAACACATCTTAGCTTACCCACGCTGTTATCCTTCCACTGCCATAAAGCCTAATGGTGTGTAGCCATAAAATGTACTAGAGTTATGTTCTAAGATGACACAGAGTTTGTGTGACCTTGGTGTGGCAGGCTGCATTAAACTCCCCTCCTATTAAAGACATTCTTGGAACAGCATTTAGGCCTCCCACTCCCACAGACTGTCTTATGACCTGGTGTTGGGTCTGCTTTGAATTTTTCCACTCCCCTCCCTTCTGACCAGCCCCACAATCTGTAGTCATCCATTTTCCATATCCAAATACACAATGCTGCAAGGTAGATCATGACACAGATCAGCACATTGCAGAACTGATTTCACAAGGGTCTTTTTTTTTGGTCTTGCTGGAGATGTGTTGAGGCATGATTCAGCAAAATGTAAAATACCTTGAGCAATTAACATGGCAAGTCAAGGAGGCTTCATGGCTCTGATAGTGAGATTTTACATTTAGATGTTAAGCATTTAGCTGACGTTTATTCAGAATGACTCACAGTGAGTGAGCAGGTAGGAGTACAGTTTGTTCCACGAGGACACGTGGCTGTTGATCAATACACATTGGCTGTTTTCAGGATCAGACCTGTGACCTTTCATCATGGGATGGCGTCTCCTACTGCCCTACCGCCAAGATAACCAACTCTCCCTTTACATCACAATAGAAGTATGTGAGGGGCTGGGCTGTGGAAGGAATTTTCTTTCAATGAATAGGCTTTTGTGTCTGATTTAGAGACAAGAGTGCACAAGTCGAGTCTGCAATTCTGGATAAAAAAAACATGTTTTCCTGTGACAACACACAGCACAAGCAGATGGCTGAACAGCTTGCTTTGACTTTCCCCTCTGACACCTTTATTGTGGATGTTGGTGGACAAGCTCCTTATTCACCATGGATTCACTCTTCACCGGATGGGTCACTAAATATCATATCACATATCCTCCGGCTCCTCGTTATTCCTCCCTCTTTTCTCTTGGGGTGTGGTGTCCATTCTGTGCCCCAGGTGGTCGCCATATCCCCTGGCTCTAAGCTCCAGCATGGGAGGCCCTCCCTGGAGGACCAAGGATAGCCGAGGGGCTGCATGTTTTAGTACACGCCCCTTCTATAATGGATCCATGATGCATTATTTAGAAGTATGTCCTAGAGCTGGTCAAGGTAGTTCACATATTACTGATGGTGTTGATGTCTCTGATGTGTCTTCAACTCATAGAAAATGCATTTGGCATTGCCCGTTTCCTCCGCCAGACTGTGAAGAGAGCTCCACAATTTAGAAATGCTGAAGCATCATAAAAGAGTGGGCTTCACCACCATTGCCCACACGGAACAAGAAGAGAAAAGCAGCCAGTGAGAGCCTATTGACTGTCTCTGAGTGTCTTCCTGCGCCATTGACTGCACCCAGCAGGTTGAGGAGTGGAGGAGCTGTTTGGCTTCTAGATCGGGGCCGAGGTCATTGTCCAGGCTTTCATGTCCTCAATAGCCAAAGGCCCCCTGCTGAACCTACTTGATATTCAGTTCTTTCCCCCCACTAAACTCCATTGAGGCAAATAAGCCACAGATAGAATGGATCGCTGTGATAGCTGTGGTGGACATGAATGGAAAACAGATCCAAGATACTTTAATATCTTGAACTGTGGCCTCAATGTTCTGAACAAAGTTTACCACAACTTTATCAGGATGATCCAGAATACTTTCCTTATGAGCTTTTACAGGCCCAATGCAGCTGTAATTTATTTTAACATGCCATTTTGTCAGAGTTTGCTGAGGAATGAGGTTAGGGGGTGCAGCCTCACATTCATAGTCGAGGCAATACACGCCAGAAATAACACAGCTCACAAAGGGAATAAAGCTCCACTTCCTTCAAGTTAACGTCTGTCAGCCGCTACCTGGAGTGTCTGACATGTTTCCAAGCAGTCAAATGTTTACAAGGTTTTGTCACGTTGACCACACATTTAGGCACGCGCGGAGGAAGGTTAAATAACGGTAAACGACGTGTACAACACTGAAATATATACGAAACCCCGGTATGGATACTTTCTTATCTAATTCAGTGCCACCAGCACACCATAGTTCACTCAGTACGCAGTAAATGCTCCGTATCCCAGTCCCCCCTGCATGTCGTCTCTTTTCTTTGTTAGCAATTGTGCTGAGAGTGAATAGTGCACCACCGGCCACTTTGTTTTACATCCGGACCGTGACATCACATGCCTCTCGGGTTTCAGCGTTTCTACTACCGGCACACGCACACGGCGCGGGAGTCAGCCGGGATGCTCCTGCCTTTGCAAGCACGGCGGACGAAGCGCACTTCACAGCACGAGCTTTAAAGTAGCACGCTCTCGTTCGTGAACTCTTAACATCGTCGCTCACATCTGACGTTAACATCTGGATAACCGGTTTCTTTTCTCACAACGCAGTTGTTTTAATACCTGGACATTTGTGGAACATTTTCATTGTAAGTAACAGTCAAAGCCTCTTATATTACTGATGATGTGTGCGACGTTTTGCGGTGTTTGCTCCTGATACTTCACGCGATGGTAATTGCGGTATTCGTGTGATTAATTACGTCGACGGTGACGAATGTTTCCAGCAAAAGGCTATGCAGGTGTTTAAAGATTGTCCACTGCAAGTGTGACCATTTCCTTACAGTCTTTCATCCTTAGTAGCCACTCAGAGCAGATCTTCTTTTGTTTCTCACGTGTGGCATATACGAGCAAACATATCTTGCGCATTCGACATTAACAAATGTTGATAATACTGTATTTTTTTTCATTTGTCGCGATTGTACTTGGCGGTTTTCCCGGTTGGATTTTGTCATGTAGGCATCTCCGTGTTTGCAGATTGTAAGATAGTTGTAACGTTACCTGAAGTTGGACTTTACATAACAGTTAGTAGATCAACTACAATATATGGACATTGCTTGCATTTCTGCAGCTCTATGCAAACAACCCGCTGTCTAGTTAGTTTGGGTTTTAGGTATTTTTCTATTCTCAGTGACAGATGTTGTTTTGTGTGCTTGTTGTAAAAGCGTGTTTATCTTATTGTAGATCTGTATTTACCAAAAGGAATGAATTGCAATTCAAGTTTTGTAAACTATTTACATTTGTCAATAAGGCTACTGTTAGAGCCCCAGGAGTTTCAACTGATTTGTGTAAAGTAAACCCCTGTAGGGTCATAATCATGTTTGACTTTGTTTGTCAGTTTGTGTTCTGTCAGGTTGATATTTTGAATTTTAACCCTGTTTGGGTTTGATGCAAAACTCATTCTGACTCAGATGGGGGAGTGGGTGTGTCATGACAGTTTTTAATAGTTTGCAGGAATCAAGACAACATTTCCAAATTAATTTGGGAGTATTGCTTCTCAATTTTGTAGGAATTGAAAATGCTTGGGTCCTCAAGAGCCACTGTTATTTTCTGCCAAAACTGCATTCCAAAATCTTACACCAGACCTTTTTTTAAATCCTGACAAGTTACTGAATTTCAGGATGATTGAAGATGATCTATTAAAGTTTTTTCTGTTATTCACAGTCAATTAAGCCGTAATTGTCACCCACACACTCCGCTGCATTCGTCAGCGCAGTGATCCCGACAAGGTCCTCTCTCTTAATAGCCTGCCTCGCCATCTCACACTCACTTACTGTATCTGCTGAGCAACATGCGTTTTTACAGTTTTTGCTTTCTTAATCTTACCTTTAATTCCTGTCAACATATTCCACAATTCGTGAAAATACATGCATGTAAGCATGGGGTAAAAAAATCGGAAGACCATTTTGATCCTTCATTTTAGTTCTCTTGGTCTCAAGTGTCTCTATAGGGCTTGTGCTCAAGGCCTTGCTGTGAGGTTTGGTTTTCAAAGTCTACTGGGCCAAGTTAGAGCGCACCAAATGGGTGTGTACAGTTCTGTGCACTGCTCTAAATTTAACTCCTTATATTTACTATACTGCATCATAGACTGCCATGGTAGCAACACTATACAAAGTCTAGTCATCTCCTTGTGGGTGTGACCCAAGTCACACCCGCATGGAGAGCATGAACTATGCTCTCCTCAGTACTTGTCCACTTCCCTTGTGAGCTTATTTGGTGACTATTATGCCCAATCAGGAACTGAAATTGTCCTCTTTCCATTCACTACTTTTAACCTGTGTTATGTGTGGAGCTTGGTACCATTTGGAGAGGAGGTCAGCAGTAATAGAGTTGCTCTCTCTAGACTGTCCTTGAAGGCCCAGCTCTCACAAACTGAGCAGACATCAAGGGGAGACGGGGCGTGGTGACCAGAGTTAATTTCAGACAACAGAGTCCTAAGACATCAACCAGTGGAACCACAAAAACTGCAGAGAGATGTCCAACACCATATTCAGCCCATCCATTCCATGTCAAACATTCAGGCCTTCCATCCTTTCCAAATATTCAGTTTTTACTAAGGACTGAGAAAATGAGTGTGAGCCATGGGCTCCCAGTAGCTGCTTTCCACAATAGTTTTGATTGAAAGTTATAATATCGGATCAAATGGGTTCCAGCTCCACATTTTCTGAACTTATATACTTGTAATTGATCATTGGAGGTACATTAATTTAATGTTGTGGCAGGGGCAATGTGTTTGTGTAGATCAGATTTTAACAGGTCTTCATCTTAATCTTTTCTGTGATCAGTGAGGATAGCACCGCATGACACTACCTCATGTCTGCATGGACATTCCCACTAAAGAAAACTTTACATTTTGGCCAGAGTTCAAGTGCTTTTCAGTTCAGTTCAGTTCCTTTTCTCCAGTATCAGGGGCAAAGTAGAATGTCCTCCCGTACACACATGAAACCATTGTAATTTCTTTACCCAGTCAGCTACCCTTTCATTATATGGACAAGACAACGCCAAAGCTAATAAGTTTGAAACCTTTTCTCATATCATAAAAAGTCCAGCTATACTGTAACTATACTGCAACTGCTATTCTGCTTCTACTCCCCCATTCCCTGCTCCTTCTCAGCCTCACATCCATCTCTATGCATACGGGTGAATCAATCTGAATTTTCTTGAAAGAACTGGTCCTTGATTAGAAGGTTAATTGACACTTTCTTGGGTGGCTACACTTTTGCACCGTGTCCTGTCATATATATATTGTTAAGGGCCTACATAGTCCTCATAGCTGTGGTATATAGTATGTTTCTTGGATCACTTTTCACTTTTAGGAAATTCATGTGCAAAGATGATTACGTAATGTTTTTGGAGTTAATACTCTTGACAGACTGCCACTGGGCTTCTTCCAAAGGGGAGGTTTTACAAAGAATGAAAGTGGAGATGGATTTAAGATGTGTGGCTAATATAATGTTTAGTTCTGTTTCATAAATAGGCTTTTAAGGAACCACTCTCTAAGTTATGATAACAAACAATTTTAAGATGGTTGCCTTTTGCCAATGTGGCAAAGATCAGAGGGTGGTAAAAGCTTACCAATGCACCAAAGTCTTTTCAGGTTGTTTACATGGCTTTGAAATCTCCCTCAATCACTTGTTCAGCAGCTCGACCTTCACACCCTTTGCAGGTAGTCACAGCTGCATCAAGATGGCTGCTAGCTGAATTATTTGTGAAAAATCTTATTTGTAGTTTTCCAGTGTTAAATAAAAAGCTCCATGGTGAAAGTAAAAGCTTGCCAGGCCAACAACTTGTGCTCTTTGCCATGATTGTCTGTGGTGCGCCTCAGGTTTGCCACCTCATTTCTATCATGACACATTCCCCAATTAGTCCAGGTTATTACTGTAATCCAGGCAATGCCATTTTGTGCCACCACATTACTACATATTGCTGAACACCATTTTCTGTGGCACTGCAAACCTCTCCTGCTGCCTCCCACATGCCCCCTTACACACTGCTTTCTGCTTATTCAGCTCAGCTTTTTGTGAGGAGGGCTATTCAAACCCCCATTCAGTATCCTTGTAGCATTGAGGAGTTCCACTGCACCCTCATTCTGTTTTTTTGTGCCAGCTAGAGTACTACACCTGATCATATGCAAGTTTTACCCAGTACTCACTGGCCTTGGCTAATGTTATGGCCACGATTCCTCCTGTAAATAGGATTAGATTTATGTGCATTAACAAGAGAATGAATTCCCAATGAATGGCTGTGTTTGGAGATTTGCAATTGGATTACTTTTTGAGGTGGAAAAGGGAGTTTTCCAGTTGAACTCCTGTAGACCAGTAGGCTTTAGAACTAAAACTAAACTATAAACTAAAGTCAGACATTATCCAAGAAAAGTTGTGGGATTTTTATCTAGACCATAGACATTTATGGGGGTGCATTTGTACAATGAAATAATAATAATATGCTTTTATATCTGATCAGTATTCAATTCTGGTATTCAAATTGTCTCATAAATTAATTGAAATGTCACCATAAAAATATGCTGAATGCACATTTAAATGTGACTTGTTTAAATAGGCAAGGCTAGATGTGGGCTGAAGGCGCTGGAGTGTGGTATAATGCAATACTGATCAGTGGAAGAGAATGATGGCACTAACACTGCCAGGGCATTTGTGCGATTCCCACTGGGGAAACCCATGCTTAAAATGTATGCACTGATGATACTGTGAGGTGCTTTTCCTCCACCACACGGGATATGTGCCATTACATCATATTCTTGGGAAATTGGGTCCTAATAATTTTAGATTGCTCTGACTCACTGCGCAGTTCACTCCTGTACAGTAGGACGATAGCCATTGGAGGCATTGAAGCCACTTGAAAGGCATTCATTCAAAAATAATAAAGATCAATCTGTTGTTGTGAAACAGTATATATTTATAGAGGTTGTGAGGACAGGCAGAGATGCATCTGGTTTTCCATGCCTGAGCTGCTCCAAAGTGAACAGGAGTAGTGAAGAGCATGGGGCATGAATCCTAGATTAGCATGGCTCTGGACTGGGGCAAACAGATGTGACCTGCTGCTGCATCTGGCATGGTGCAAATTGCAAGATTTCCCTATGAAAGCACACTTTGATGTATATTCTCTGCGGTGCCATGTGGCCCTTGCATTGGCTTGGGAGCCTATGTAAAATCACAGTGAGATTTTATCCATGACTAATCCTGACAGCAGCTCTACCCATAAACTAGTAATGAGTATTTTTGTCTTCTTAATGTGATATGACAAGAGAAAAGGCTATTTGTGATGTGATATGTCTTCAGTTAACCTTCAGAATGAGACATTACCGTTTCAGTTCATTGATATTTGTGGGAGGTCTTACATGAACGGCTTTCTTCAGGTCATGCCACAACATTTCAACTTGGCCATTCCAAAATGCGATTTTCTTTCTGTTGTAGCTTTGCTTTTGTGTTTGGGGTCATTGCCATGCTGCATGACTCAACCTCTGTTAAGCTTCAGATCATGGACTGATATTCTCTTGTAGAATTTCCTGATACAATTTGGAATTCATCGTTCCCTCAATGATTGCAAGCAGTCCAAGCCCTGTGGCAGCAAAGCAGCCCTAAACCATAATGCTCCCTCCACTATGCTTCACGGTTGAGATGAGGTTTTGCTGTTGGTATCCAGGTATTTTTGTCTCATCTGTCCACAGAACATCCTTCCAGTAGCTTTGTGGAACATCCAGGTGGTCTTTGGCCAACCTGAGATGGGCAGCAATATTTTTTGTGGAGAGCAGTGGTTTCCTCCTCTTGTGCTGCTTTGACATGTAAAAAGTACGGATGATAAAGATGTTTGTTACACTAGATGTTACTTAAGTTGACAAATAACATGTCTACGTCCCACACGATACATTTTCTGTGCTATCTTTCTTATTGGTTTAAGAAAGTGCTTATTTTGAATTCCTTTGTATTTTTGACATGATTTTAGAAGGCCAGTTAAGTCTCCCAAACTTGCAGTCATCCAACCACAACCATAGTTGAGATGCAATCATGGTCAATTTTGGTGTCTTTTCTGTGAGTATGACTAAAAATAAAGTAATGTCTTTTGACTTAACAGATGAAATCAATAAAATGGAAAACTAGCTCAAATGTTTGCCACTACCCCACCCCTTAAAACCATATCAAAGGAAAGCTAGATTCCAGGCTTTGCTTTGCTTTTCAAGTAAAATAATTAAACAAAGAAGCCTCCCGTTGGGTTCCTAAGCCCTGGTGTTCAAATCCATGGATATGCCCTCAACAGTCTTGCAGGCCTTTTTCTCTCTTGCTAATGTAAGATCCTTATTGGCGCTTCTCAGTTGTTTGGGGTTAAATTTTAGGAAGGGGAGTGCGGGAGCAAATAACTACTCAGAACAATAAAAACCAAGCCTGTGGTGTACCCCCAGGACCCCCAGGCCTTGAGCTTTCATTACTCTAGCTCACCGCTAATAATGGTGGACAGGACAGTCCAGAACCCAGAAGACTGCCCAACCCTCACTGCAGGGTGGTCAACTTCACTAATGGCTTCCACCGCTGCTCCCACTTCCCTACCTTTACGCATCAGAGGTCAAGAGGCTAGGAACCTCCTGGTGCCCCCCACCCCCCAACCCAATACCACCCTCTTGCTGCAAAACAAGAAGAAATGCTAAACCTGGTGGAAGAACCAACAAGGTTTGTGCCCTCTATTAAGGCAAAAGTGTTACCAGATGCTCCCTCTACTGTACAGCTCCTGTGGCTTTACGCTAACTTAATTTTTACTATAGTGACCACAGACCACATCCTTGAGTGCATGTGTGACCATTTAAAATGGTGTTGTAGGCTAAGATTAGTTAGCAAAGGAGTTTTGAAAACACAGTTTTGTTCAAAAGGGAGATCTAATTTTGAGCTGGCAACTATTCCGCATTGATGAATCTTCATGCTATAATGGCTGTCGTCGTCAAATGTGATTACATTACCATCTACTGTTGCTCTACAGAAGACGCTTATGGTGTGTGACAAGGCAATTTCTAATCAGCCCACACATAAATTGTTTGGTAACATGCTCCCGTCATGTTTTCCATTAGCTACCGGTGCCATGTGGAGGCCATAAAATTGATTTTGAATAATATCAACCACCCCAAAATTATATGTTACCCTGTTGGAAGTGGCTTGCGTGCTAACCGTCACTAATGTACATACAGTAGGTACATGCTAACAAAGTGGCCATCAGAGTGGTTGTCCAAAGGGAGCCTCTTCTAGTAAACAGAAAAATGTCTGCTATGAATCCTCATCCTTCTTCTTCTAGCCTACACAAAACCACAGCTATCAAGTTACTTTACAGCCCCCAAACTGGGTTTAAGAACTGTCCTCCCAAGTCACATGGATCACACTGGGAATGTTTAGGACCTTCTCAAATAGCTTCCTTCCATTTAGTTATGGGGACTCAACTCTTTGATGTCCTTGAACAAAACACCCTCTTAAAAACACTGACCTGGCACACGTGTCAATCATCACATTTGCAAAAAACGTATTCATTATGAGACCTTTTGGTTTTTTACATGTCATCGAAGGTCCAAAGAATATTTGCCGTCTGTTCATTATGAAGTGCTGTCTTAACTGAGAGCTTTAAAAGCTTTACAGTTATTCTGCCAATGTGATCTACATATCCTTTCCATTTCTGGTTCATTAACAGAACTTGAACACAGGACACTATGCCACCCTGCTGACCTGAGCCTTCAGGTGTCCACAGTATAGCTTACTGCCAGCTCCTTTCCTTTCCTGATTGGTGCTGTTATAAGTTCTCAACTTGTATGTTTTTGCACTCCAGTGAATGTTTTGCAGGACTTTTGATTTATTGCAGTGGAAGCATGGAGAGCAGGCAGAGTAAGGAAAGTCAGTGCTTTACCTAATCATTAGTGGTCAGTAAAGGTACTGGGTAATATACCTGTCAGAGTGGATACACTGGACCAATGTTGGTCATGCGTTTTAGACTCAGAATATCCTAGCAGCGTGTAGATCGTTACCTTCGTTGGCCTGTGATAGACTGCTAAGCCGACTGCAGCTAGTGCACAAAAGTGATTGATTTTTCACTATCACTCCTCAGTCGGTTCCTCATTCACATCACTCCTTCATCCCACTGCTGTGTGCACACACATCTACCCATACTTTGCATCTATCTTCACTTACAGCTGAAGCCAGCCTATGTGCAGAGCAGTACAGGCATGTGTGAAGGGATACCAAAGACAAATGGTGCCATTGGTCTGCCCTAAGACCGCACAGAATGCTCTGCTGCCAACAGTGCCTCCAGTAATTATAGACCAGAGCTATGGAGACTGCTGCTCGTGAGGCTAAACTGAAACTAAACCCCCTATTTCATACCATTTGCTCTTTTCAGGACATGAGCATGGAGCCCGTGTTTAAAATCAGTGTTATTTTTGGGCTGTAGCTTGGCTCTCTGCTGTTTACTGGCCAAGTGAGTTGAAATGTAGAATAATTCTTTCTGGCATGTAGAATAAAGGGAGCAGTAGCTTTTGAAGATGTATACTATAGCTCTTTCCTTTACTGAAGTTGTCTATGAAAGTCTTGTTTAGTCTCTGCTGCCCTGTTCCATTTTGATAAATACACCGACAACATACTCTGTACAGCTACTACTTTAATTCACAGACAATGTAACCATAGATTTGCCTTTTGCAATTTGTACATTATGAGACAGGAAGCTGCTTAACATGTTCTTGATCTTTTTGCAGGCTTCCACACTACTCTCTATTTCAATGACGATGTTGAAACAAGGGTTTTATTTATGATTGGCTAGTGACAGTGAGCGGAAACTAGGCTGGTAATTCCCCCAGGACCATTGACAGGGCGCTCCAGCCTCCAGGCCCTCCAGATGACACACAGCACATTGACCAGGCTCTGCTTTACTGGAAAAGCTTCTGTTGTTGTAGAGGTCCCAGCCTGTCGGTGCTCCTCCTCTCCCAAGACTGTGTGGTTTGTGTCCTGGTCCTCTAATCACGTTAGTGTGGAAGTGACTGCAGGAGGCTGTAATTGGACCACAGGCTGGGTGGGTGGCAGCCTCTATATTGCTGTGATTAGATGATGAGTGTTGGACAGCAAGACAGGCTGCTGGAGCCTGTAGATATGGGCCAGATGTAGCTCTTGCTAATATCATAAAGCCAGGAGTTTGGAACGTTTCTAATTTGTTCTGCTGTCTCCAAAGCTGGAATAGGAGGTTCATGATGTTGAAGTTTACCACCACACACTACTCCAGGTCTGTATTGCTCTTTACTGCTATGGTATGCCTCCTTTTCTGTTCTAGGTGGCTGTAAAAAGCCACAAGAGGAGGGCACTCGTGTGAAAGGGAATGGTTTTAAGAGTGAAAAATGGTTTCCATGTCTATTTTGCAATGATCCATTGATATGCCTATTTTGTGTAGCAAATTTCTTTTTTGTTTGGAGCCCTAAAAGCATGGGCTTTCCTCTCAGTTGTACTTAAACAAAATTGATATTGAAAGCTTTTCTGTTCTTTTTTGTGTAGTTGGACAATTTTTCACCTCATTGATAATTTCACCTCACTGACACAGCTTTCTTCTATTGTGTATTGCTCCTGTTCTGTTCCCATTTCCAGTTCTACCTGGTTGCGACATGTTTTGCTGGTGAAGAATGTTCTCAATCTCTGACAGTGGGAGTTATTAAAAAATGATGGTGGTTTTCAAGGCCAGAAGCAGCCTATTCATCTACTGTCTTTGGGGATAGAGTGGAGAGTGTATTAAGTGTCTTTGGTCTTCTTCTTCTTTAACATTGCTCACTCTTTTTCTCCCTTTCTCTCCCCTCCCTCCCTTTTCTCACCAGCCACAATGAGCGGAAGGTGACCTGCAAGCATCCTGTCTCAGCCTTTCCCTCACAAGACAACTGCATCTTTGTCATCAACGAACAGTAAGTCTCTTCTTTTTGCAGTCAGAATGCCACTGGGCAGCATTTTTTAGCACTGCAGTAATGCTGTTGAAGCTCCCGATGTGTGTAGACAACACCACAAAAGTCTGAAACTGAAATGCAGAACTGCAGAGAGAGGGTTGAGAGGTTTATATTTTCAGTTCTCCTTCAGTTTCCCATCTTCATGAACAAATTCCTTATATGAACAATTACTAACTTACTATATGTGAATATCACGTAATGTATTTATTGTTATTCAATTGTAATTTTTGTGTAATTGGACTGCTGTTGTCTACCTGTGTTAAGGCAGTGTTAAACATCTTGGTGCTAAGGTCTGATGATCTGATATTAAAAAGCCATAGTATCAATGACATAGTAGCCAGTGTGAGTGGGATTATGACACACTGCCTCTACCAGACAGTTCCTCTTTTTCATGTTCATGGTCTTTTCAGCTGTCTCAAGCACGTGGACATATGTATACACCCCTACAATCTTAGCTCCATGTGATCATCTACCCTGCTTCCATCACAAGAGTCATCACATGTCTGCCCACATGACTGGATTGGAGGCTAGTCATCTTAACCTTTCAGTTTAAGGAGGACAAGGCTATGAATCTGTCTCCTTGTACAAAGTCAAATTCACACCACCTTTCTAACAAAGCGCCAAGGGAGAAAGAGGGGTTTGATGGAGATCTGGAGCTCTGGCCCCATTCGCAGCTCCCCACTCACCTTACCTGCCATGCCCCAGTCTGTTCCTCTGACAAACGGACCTGCTAGTACCTGTTTGCATCACAGCCCCCACCAGGACACTAGCCTTAACTCTCATCTCCCTTCCTGGCCATCTCAGCTTAATGTTGGACAACATGTACAAGCTCTACTCTGTCTCACTTCCCTCCAAATTTCTGTCATAACAGATTTGCCTTGCTGTTGCCTTGTTACGGTCGATTAATGTCATTGTAGCTGGTGTCAATAATTTTATTTACCAGTGTGTGCCAACTGCACTGCTTCAAGCCATACAATTACCATGCCACGTGGGAAGCCCATGGCCACAGTCCAATAGCTAGTGGGATATTATGAATTTCTTAGTCATCCATCATAAGTACCAAAACAAAGCTTCTGCGATTTCCATTTTGAGGCTTAGAAATGAAAATCCTGGTCTTACTAAGATCTGAGATGGTACGCTTGTTTGCTTCACCACATTCTTATGAGTTGCCTTTTGTTCAGCAGACTAAACAGAGAAAATGCCTGTGATGAAGCTTGTTATGCTCTGACTGTCACACTGCACCCTCTTGACACATTCCTCCCTTGGCTGTTGCTCTCACATCTCTGATGTTTTTCGTGCTGTGAAGCACAACATGCCAGTGCCAGTCATTATCTAATTTAACAATTTATTTTTATCCTTTTAAGTCAGGCTGCAAAATGCACCCACATCTCATGGGATCGAGGTCAGCTTGGGGATGCAACAACAGTGAAGTGTTAAACCTAATGCTTGATTCACTGTCATTCTACATATTAAGAATTGTCCAACAGTGGTCTGTGTTTGAGCAAAAGTAATAAAGGGGAAAACCTTGACCCTGGAGCAGTAAGAAAAGGCAAAGAAGGATTTAAGCTGACCCCTTTCACCCCCTGGATAAAGAGGCCAGGCTGAAAATGACTGCCTAATCGGCTCTGCACTTCAAAAATAAAAAAGATTTTAAAAAAAGAATGGAAAACAGATTACCTATCTTACATTTTTATCCCAGAAATGTCACGTTGTATGACAGGAAAACTAAGACTTGAATTATCCTGATTAAGTCTTTTCTCACTAGCTGTGTAGCTACTGAGGGACTTGTTTATGCTGTTATTTGTACATTTGTCTCCCCTGATCTGCTTTAATATTGGGTAAGAAGTGTAAAAGGGGATGTTTTACATCTGTCATTCATAATGATGTAAACATCCACCTTCAGCTCTATTAAGCCCCATATTTGACACTGGGCTCCACCTACTTTGGGAAATGTCAATCTCAGCATTCCACTGTCACTCAGTTCACACCTCAAAATGAACTCCTTCAATCCTCCTCAAGGTCATGTGCATGTTGACAGGGAATGTTTGTGTGACTCGTGACAGATTTTAAAAAAAACATCCTTGTGCTGGTACTATTGACATTGACTTTTTATTAAGAAGATCGGGATAATGATTAGTAATTTGCAATTTGATGTGCCATGTGGGACATGGCTTGACAGTAAAGTATTAAGTACCATCTGTAAGTGGCCTTTTACAGAGATTATGGCTTTACTCACCAGCACTTGATGGAGATGGGGCTGTTTCTGGTTTAAAATCACCTGAAAGCGGAACAACCATGATTGGACTAGTGGTTTTCTATGGGAAGCTGTTTACTTAAATTGATTCTAATGCAACATAATCTGTTTCCACAAAAGTATGCATTATTATTATTAGTCGTAGTAGTAGTAGTACTACTATCCTAGGTTTCAATGGAGCGTTTTAGTGTCCCACAGTCTAAATGCTGTTTCACAGGCTTATCCACCCTGCCAAGATTACAATTCTCAGAAAACACTAAAATATTAGCACAACATATTGGCTATTGGAAGCTTCAATCCAAAAATATTGGTATATACCTTCAGAACCCCATATAGGATACATCCTAGTATTTGCTCATTTTTTATGTTCTCAACAAATTTGTCTTTCCTTTATTTTGTAGCGTGAATTGTGGAAAACTGGTTCACCCAGCATTTAGCAGGTAATACACTAATGGGTGCTAATAGTGCTAATGGGTGCGTGTGTGTTCCTCTCTGCGTTTGTTTTCATGTAAAACACTCACACGTCCATCTGTTTATGATCTTTGTCGTTGCACACTAACAACAGACTGTGGGTGTTGTGAATGGTGTTTTGCCTGATGTCCTGTTCCACAGTTCTACAAGGTGCATATTATTGTCTGAACCATATGTTGAGTTCAACCAAACTGTCAAGGAAAAACAACTAAGTGCGGGGAGCTCATGACGTACGTGGCCTCAGCTTAAACACAAGCTGTACATTTATGATGCAAGTTGAAATGTTTGCATCTGCATCCCTACCATTCAGCTCGCTCTAATGGCAGTTTGCAAATTTTCCAGCCCACACTAAATTTCATGGAAGCATTAAACCTGCTCTCTTTTATGACTGCAGGGTCCTAACTGATTCACAAACTGACTGATCATTTATGACTTTGTGATACATAGCTGACAAGTCAGGTGTTCATTTTTTTCTCACAACCTGTCAAAAAGCATGAGTTTGTGAACACCTCTATATGCTCTTTCCCTTTTGGATGTAGAAGCTACACAGTTAAGAGTCCTGTCTCTGCTCCTGTTGCTTTGTTAAATTCAGTTGTGAGAAAAAAGGTTTGTGAACCCTTTTGAATTACCTACATGCCTGCATAAATGGCTTCTAAAATGTGGTCTGAACTTCATCTAAGTCATAACAATACACAATGTGATATAACAAATAACAAAAATGTACATGTATGTAAAAAATGTACATGTTTTTATTGAACATGTTCAAACATTAACAGCCGGAAAAAGTATGTGAATCTGTAGGATAGTGACTTGTATATAAACCCCCCACAAAGTGGAATATAACCCAGTCAAAAGAAATTTCAGAGGATCTCCAGAGAAAAGCTGTTGAGGCTCATGAGACTGGAAAGGGCTTCAGAAGCATTTCCAAAAACGTGGGCCTCCAAATCTACAGATTGTATACAAATGAAGAAAATTCAGTGCTACTCTCCTTAGGAGTGGGATCCAGCAAAGATCACAGCAACATCATGCCACATAATGGTCAAAGAGGTGACAAAGGTAGGTAGGTAACAGCTTAGGATCTGCAGGCATCTCTCTTTCTAACATTTGAGTCCGCAATAAGAAAAACTCGAAACAAGAGTCGTGTTCATGGGAGGATACCAAGGAGGAAACCACTGCTTTCCACAAAAAGCATTGCTGCCCATCTCAAGTTTGCCAAAGACCACCTGGATGTGCCACAAAGCTACTGGAAAAATATTCTGTGGACAGATGAGACAAAAATTTTGGCAAAGGGCACAAGGCTATGTTTGGAGGGGGAAAAACACTGCATACCGTCAGCAAAACCTCATGCAACCGTGAAGCATGGTGGAGGAAGCAATCATGGTTTGGGGCTGCTTTGCTCAGGGCCTGCTTTGCTCAGGGCCTGGACGGCTTCAAACATTGAAGTCCAAATTGTATCAGGAAATTCTACAGGTGAATCTCAGAGTAATGGTCTGTGATCTGAAGCTTATGCAGCATGACCCCAAGCACAAAAGCAAATCTACAACAGAATGGCTTAAACAGAGGAAAGTTCACATTTTGGTATGGCCAAGTCAGAGTCCTGACCTTAACCTCAGTGAAATATGTGGCATGACCAGCGAGCCGTTCATTCAAGACCTCCCAAAAATATCGAGGATTTTTGGTTTGGTTGAGGTTATTGCTGCTACAGGAGGTTCCACCAGTTATAAATCTCATGTTCAATAAAGACATGAAGAAGTACAACTTTGAATGTGTTATTTGTTAAATCACATTGTGTTTATATCAGACTATATATTTTCTGAGCCATTCATACAGAAAGGGTTTACAAACTTTCTCACAACTGTATATATGCTAGATATTGCTGAAAATGCTGCATATATCCTGATCTGTGTATGCTTGCCTGGTCTCTTAGTCTCTTAGGTCTGGTCCACTACCAAACAAAAGTCTCCTAAACCTAAAGCGCCCTCATTTTATTAGAAATGCTGTGTGGTCATTTTAAAATGCACCCTCAGCCACTCAGTTCATTGTTCCCCTCAATGTGCCCAGAGGACCGCGCCTCAGTGGCAGTGTAATCCCTCCACACCCTTTTTATATGAGCACACACGCACACTGACAGCATCACCTCTGTGGGGGGGTGCTTCTGTATATCCGGGCTCCTCTTTGTATGTGGAATTGATACAAGGCCTTTGTTAGCTTGTGTGACAGCCACAATTTAATCCCCTTCAACACAGGGGCAACACAGTTTGAGTGGTTCCATATGTACATACCACAATCCTTTTTTTCTATTATTATTTAACACAGTACATTCAAATCCCATGTTATTACCGTGAAACAATAGCTATAGTAAAAACTGAAAATGCTATACTGTTGAAATTTAATTTAGTGACTGATTTAGCAACCTAAAAGGCTCAACTGTATAAGTGAACATGAGCTACATTCATGAGTGCACCGTTATGACAGACCAAAGATAAACGGATTTATAAGCTACTAAAATCTACAAAACTAAACTCTCTTTTCTCAGCTTGGCCAGCAGATGTAGAGCAAAGTTATTTAGGAGGAAGAACATCATGTGGCCTTTAATGCTTCTATTTGAGACTCAAGCCTCTTTCACATATGCAGTACAACCCTGAGCTTATGTAGACATTACTCGGAGGGGTTGTATGTGTGAACGCAAATGTCCGAATCAGTTGGTCTGGAAATTAAACGGACTTTCCCCACCCAGCACCCTAGTCTAAAATCTGTTTTATCGCCGAGTGAGCCCAAGTGTGAATGGAGCAGAAGATTCTCCGGAGTATTCTCTGCGAGTGAGTGGGTGTGTTGATGACGTATTCATCATGCGACTTGTGCGAAACCGAGATAATACAAACATCCACATTTCTGCTTGCCTGTATATCGCTTTCCACCCTTTCATCGATACTGCGGATACGTCTAACTACATTTAGTATTGACATCAACGCAAAAACGGCCACTGAGAGTGAGTCGGTCACTTTGTCCGCCATCTTCGTGCTGTAAACAAGACACTGCGATTTTTCGCAGCGTACTTTTTTGCATCATGTCCTGTCTCCCACATGCTCTACCCAGGCCGCGCACCTTGTCTGAACAAACCAGAGTATTTTCTGTTGTTGTGAACGCTAAAGTGCGGACCTGATTCTCTGGTGAATATCCAAAGTGTAAAGAGGCTTCAGTGACACAGTTCCTGACATAGAGCCTTGTTAAACACAGTGGTGACTGTTGCACTGCTCTGATATATCGCCACAACTATTAGTGTATAGTCTGTTTTTACATCACAATCAGATCCACAGTGGGCCAGTGCTGCCATGACAGTGACGTGACAGTCCATGTGGGGTTTCTTTCTGACAGTTTGGAGTACGCCAACTGGAGCAGAGTTTTGTGACAAAATGTAGACGTGAGGGATTTGACCTAAAGTATCACACAGTGGTAGAGAAATGCAGCATAGCCCTGGGTGGTGCATACTGCATAACTGAGTCGGCTGGTTTTAATTATCATCACCGCTGCTTTATCATCAGTAGGTAAATATGGCCTCCATGTCTACTATCATGCCACATCAACAGCTCTGTTAATGGCCTTTAAGGGTTCCCTCTTTATGAAACTCATATATATATATTCCCTTGTTGATGGCTGATTTAATTCAGAAGATTCAATTTGTATGCCTCTCTATCTGTATAACAGTATTTTAACTTGGTCGTGAGAGCTGTAATGCAGCATCCCTTATCCCCCTTCCCACTGGAGTTTATATCTGCCTGTCGTCACAGGCCCAGCTCTTATGCCAAAGCAGGCAATTTGATGCACTTACTGCTTTCTAATTTCAGAGCCAGCAGATTGATTATCAGGCCCATGCTAATTATCAACAAAGCCCACACACACTGCAGCTCAGAGTCCGGAAATGGGCTATTGGCTAAATAGAGCATCAAATAGAGCAATATCTCACTTCCAACAGACACGGTCCAGTCTCTTCAGCCTCCTCCCTTAGTGTTGTGATGGCAAGTTGACACACCATTGATTATGATTCACTCAGGATTTGGCCTGTGCTGGAAATCTCTGGAGCTCATTCTCTATAGCTAGCTCATTAGACATAGGAGGCAAATCTCAGAGGCTTCTCATTACTCCACAAACCGTTATTTGTGAGTCAGAGAGTGCCAGTTGACAATTGTGCTTGAGAGAGCAGTAGTCACATACTCTGCCACCCCATGACTTCCTTGATGACATCTCCAGGGATGTGTCACCTCTACACACTTCTGGAGAACTTTAATAGCAATCATCCTACTCCTTCTGCTTCAATATTCCCTTATTGACCATAGCAATCATGGAGTTGCTTTCGTAACACACTCAATGCTTTTGGTGCAAACTCAATCTGATGACCCTTACCTTTTATCCGACCATACAACTCTCCTTCTAAATCCAGGTAAAACATAGGCTATCTGTGATTGTGATTGTTTTGTCTTGTCATTATTTGCAGAATCTGTATGTAGCATCAGACCTGTGATTTCTGTCACTGTCTTGCACGGGTATGGGCATCCTGTGTCTGTTGCTTGCTGTGGTGATAGCTGATGTTGCTATGACCCCTGATTGTGTGACCCCCTGTCTGTGTTTCTGCACCTTGGGCGAAAGAGCATGCAGTCTGAAATGATTACGTCTAATGGATGGATGTAGAGATTGAACTGGGTAGGATGGATGGATGAATGGATGGATAGATAGATAGACATGGATGGATGGATTAGAGTGCATTGTTGATGCTGAAGTGGTACCATATAATTTGAAGTCTGGATAGGTGTACTATGTTGGGCAGCTTTTATCAAATGAGTAGGTTAGATGGGAGAGTTTCACAGTGCAGTTGCAGTCAGGGCCCAGGGGGCTGGGAGTATCTGTCCTTGTTCAGTGACCTGGAACTCAATATATCTGAGAGATGACACTTATTTCACTGCTGCAGTATTTTTGTTCTACTCTCATTTTCCTGTCTTGTTCCCACTGGACAGCAACGTTGTACCGTTCCTAAAGAATGTAGGACGTCTCCATGGGCTGGAGACAACTTATTTCACAAGGTGTTCTATTCTAAGGGTTTATGTGAAATGTATTGACTTTATTTTACTTTCAACTTTTGCTTTTAAAACCTTCCGTCATTTCAGTTGAACCCTCTTGATACCTTCTTCTCAGAAGCATTCTTGGCTGATTCACTGCTGCATAAACTGCTGCAGCTCAATATGTCAGGCAGACTTTGCAGACCATTTAAAGTTGTTAGAGAAAGGAAAATGTATCAGCAGTGACATGGTGGGAGTAATTGGCTTGATTCATAGGCCCATGTTGAGATCTCATTAGAACTGAGGGTTTGGACTTCAGAGGACTGACAGGGCAGATTGAGAGAACTGGATTGAATAGAAGCACAGACAATGTAGGCTGTCTCCTCCTATTCTCCTTCTTTTATCGAGGTCATTGAGCAGAAAGTGCTAGTATGTTTCTGACTGTTGCCTTGCCTTGCTCTTGCTCTTGGCTCTGTATCTCCTCTTTAGATCTGCCCCCAAAGCACCGGTGAATGAGAAGAAAGAGAGGCCACTGAGCACCATGAGTGAAGCCTCTAACTACACAGGCGGCTCGGACTATGCCGCACACCCCAGTAGCCCAGCAGGAAGAGTGAGTGACACACATGCACACATGCACACATGGTTCCTACGGATGTCTGAAAAAAAGATATGAAAATTTGATTTGATTTGATTTCTTAATTTCTGTGTCTTGAAAGGTTTGGGAATTGAGAAAATGTCTAAAAAAAAGTATGGAAAAATAATACTTATCAGTTTTAGTATTCATTGACTTTATGTTTTATATAGTTATAGACCCACTGTCATTTTGTATGTGATATTTATTGTCATGAAGAATGACTTTCACCTACAGAAATATGGTAGACGGTAGCATCCAAGAGCTATACCCTAAGTATAAAAATCTTGAAGTGGTCAAGGTCTGTAAACACATCTCCAAGGTTTATTTAATCTTTTGTATAACGATTATTTAATCCTAAACTTGAACTTGTCTATATATTGAGCCCACCTTTCCATATACTCATTCACATTTCCAGCACTCAAGACCATCCAAAAAAGTCCACAATTTTGGGAAGAGATCCAACTCTATCAGGAGGAACCCCAGTGCCCCAGTAATCAAGAACAACTGGCTTTATAAACAGGTGAGTGAGTTTACATGCAACTTTACAATTTGTAAAATCAATCAATTCATGAATCAGAGAGACAGAAACTTTGCATCATATATATTTTTTATTTGGGAATAAGCAATGTAATTTATATTTAAAAATGAAGAGATTTGGTAAAATATCCTAAACTTGAAACATCAGACACAAAATTTGTATCTGCAAAGTTTCTCTACTACAACTTCCCTATTCTCCATAGATAAAAAAAGATTTAGATGCTCCCTCTCCCTGTTAGTGTTTGATCAACAGTTTTAAGATGAGCACAAAGAAAGCTTTTTGATGTCTTACAGGATCTCAGCTTTGCTTTGTCCAGCTTTTCTGCTCAGCTAGTCAGCCAGCATGGGCAGTGTTTAAATAGCAATCCCTCATCACGGTTCCCTGGTTGCTTACAACAGGGGTGAAAAAGGGGCGCTTGAGGCAGTCAGGGCTCTCTCATGCTTCCTAAGTGGGAGACTCTCTTTTAGTTTTGATTGCGCCGTTCTGGCACAGTTGTGTGAGCACAAGTAGGCTTCCTCTTAAACAGCTGCCAGCTGCCATTTCTTTGGGGACCTCAATCAGGGTGATGTAGTTCAACCAAAAGACTCACAAATCTGCCGCCACGAAGAAAAGCTGGATTTGCACTTTTATTTTCCTCCCTCGTTCAAACCTGGAAGCTATTCCTTGGCTGGAAAAAAAAAAAAAAACTGCAGCCCTTCAGTTGATCCATTGGGAAAACAAAATGCCACAGTGATTCATAGTGAAAGCCTCTTTTTTTTTCCTTCCCACCCAAACTGCTTTTACAAGAGGAGTGAGATCTGACAGAACTGTTGGTGAATGGTACATCATATATGATCACATCAAAAAAATCACTGCCCAAGACTTTTTGCAGGCAGGGATTGCAAGGAGGCGAGGTGATAAATGAATGGAGGCAAGATATTTCAATCTCAGCGTTGCACTATTTCAGGAGTACTTACTGGTATTACACAACTTTTCAATCGTACTATGATAACCATGTTTGGTGCCTGGAAGTGAATTTCCATTTGAAGTAAACTGCAGTCTACATGTCATTCGACCATAATGACAGAGTTGTCTCGGAGTTGAATCCAAGATTAAGCACTCGGCTCAAATTTTCCAACAAAGTAAACAGGGGCAGTTAATACCCTATCCCTCACCCCTCCTCCTATTCCAAGCAGCAGCCTGAAAAGCCCTTTGAACGCAGCCTCGAGTGATACTGGAGAACGACTTCACTAAAGGGGCTTTATTTTTATTACCCACTGAACAATATGCTCCCTCTTAAAGGGGAAGCTGTTGTTTTGGTTGAAATCACATACGTACAACAGTGGAGCTCTATTTATTATGTTCACTTCATTTCGTATCAGATATCAAATCCTTCCCCTGAACACCAAATGGGTGATTACCCTTCTTTCCATCCCTAAAAACAGAACGAGTCCTTGAAGTACAAAATGGATGGCTTCCACACTCTCTCCACTACAATCCATGTTTTTGTTATGTAGATGATATTAAAGACATGACGTTTTGGCCAAGGAGGCCTTCATCAGACAACAATCATCGAGAGGTGTCTATCGAAAGGCATGAGCAAACATAAAGGCATAGAGCAAACAGTCAATCACATGGAAGGAGTCAAACAAACTGTATCAAAGGGGGTTACTAAATTTGTGACAACAACAGGAAGTACTGGGTAGGTCAGTCAGCAAAGCAAATACATTCACGATTGAAAGTTTGTGAACCATGCAATCTTCAACAATCCTATCTATCACAGGTCGAACACATAGACAGACTAACACAGATAGACATGCAAACACGCTCACACCTATGTATGTCTTTGGACTGTGGAAGTAAACCCACGCAAACACAGAAAGATCCAGAGACACAGATAAGATCAACAGATCAAACACAGACCAGATTTGAACCCAGGACCTTCTTGCTGTGAAGCAATAGTGCTAATAAAAGAAACCTGATCAGTGTGGTGTTAGCGATGCAGGTGAAAGAAAAACATCACAATCGAAGGAGACCCCAGAGGACCCGAGGAAGCGAGTAGTGCTTGTGCATCAGTTTGGGTTATCAGTCTCATCAAAAAGATCTTTGCTCCATCAGTCCACTGTGAGACAAATATTATAGAAATAGAGAATTTAACATGACAGCAACTCTGACTAGAAGTCCTTTTAAAATATCACCAAAAGCCAAAAGAAAAATATTAAAACTAGCAAAATCAACCCCAGAATAACATCCAGAGAATAACAAGCCTCCATTGCTGCATCTAATGTCATTGTGCATCTGTCAACAATAAGAAGAAAACTGACTAGAAATGGCATGAGAGTGGTCTCTTCCAGGATGACAATGCCCCCCATCCACAGGGCACTAAGACACTTTATGTTGGTTTTTCCTGTAATCTGTCACCCGTCTGT
This sequence comes from Gephyroberyx darwinii, assembly GCA_900660455.1. Lineage (NCBI taxonomy): Eukaryota > Metazoa > Chordata > Actinopteri > Trachichthyiformes > Trachichthyidae > Gephyroberyx > Gephyroberyx darwinii. The sequence goes on from CABFOQ010023957.1 coordinate 98,604, forward strand.
GTATATATGATTATCTAAGGTTATTTTCCTCTATAATTTATTAAGTAATGACCACGCCCTGCAGGGTTCACAAACATTCAAGCATGACTGTAGAAGTAGTCGTCCTTTCTATTTGTGGTGCAATGTAGGTGTCAGTTTGTGGGGTAACCTTGCCCCATTCTTCTGTGGTGCCTGTAGGACAGTACAGGGATGAAGCTGTGGAAGAAGAGGTGGTTTGTGCTGTCCGACCTGTGCCTGTTCTACTACAGAGGTGAGTCATGTCTTGTCCACTAGAAACACCTTTCTGTTGTGTTGCACTGCTAACAACAACAGCGGCGGCGGTCGAATACTGGTTGAGAGTGCTGTGACCATGTGAAGCTGTGCTCTTTGCAATTGTGATATTAAGTCTCGAGCTGGTGTGAGTCTTAGTGGCAGGCAGTCTGTTAGGACTAACTGAGGAGATATCTTAACTGGAATGGTTCTTCTGTCCTCTGTTTTGGCATTTGAGAGATCTTGTTTCAACCCCTTGAACAAAGCCAGGGGTGGAAACAAGGTTTGGAAGCAGCCACAGAAAGATAGAAGATAGAGCGTTGCAACAAAGTAGATTTCACACTCTAATGGTAAATTATAAAACAGGTTCCCAGTGATGAGGCTTGCATACTATTAATTACTTCAGACAAACATGTTCCTAAATTGTATATAAAAGCTGCATTAATCCATAGATTCAGTAGCACTAAACAGGATTTATCGTGTTAATCTGTATATATCCTTATCAAATTCTACATTGTAGGGACCATCATCATATTAACACAGTGATCAATCTTTGGGATGTGAGTCTGATTTATTAAAGACATCCCATACTTACATAACCAATTTCATTTGTATTGCAATGGAAACTTGAGTTTTATGATTGATCTCCCAGTGCTTTAAATGACCACTAGCATCTCCATCAATCATGTCCTTTCATAGATGGGCTCGCTGTGAGAGTCCCAGCCCAGTTTGAGGATTTTCCATTCCATAATTAAATGGGGCTTTCTCATGAGCCGTCCTCCCTGCTACCAGTGCACTGTAGGAAACAGTCACTAAACTGGCAAGCTTTAGTGATGATCTTTTTTTTAATAAGCTGCTATTGACTGAGTTACTATTGAGTGAGCCTTTCTCCCTCTCTCATACAGTGCAAATGGTAATATTAAATATTGACACAGCTGTGTTCAGAGAGCATTTGAAAACTCCCCTACTGAAAAAGTACTGAAAATGATGGCTGTGAATCAGTGAGGCCATCAGGCAACTGTAGACTAGGCCTGCTAGGTTGTTACTGCAGAGAAACTGTAATTGTTGCCTGGCACAAGCCCAGACTGATAGCCACAATTCATTTTGTGTGGATACAGACATCATTTCTGCTGAGCAGGATGACTAAATGTCTGTGTTGTTTCTGGTGTCTGCTGCTCCTGTCACCCTCTTTCTGTCCCCTGACTGACAAAAGCCATGGACAGCAGCAGACCCAAAGGCCACATCCAGACATGTTGAGATACTGTACCCATCAGCAGAGAGTGGGTAGAGAGGTCATGAACTCCCCTGCTCCTCGTCTAAACACAAAACTGCTATCTGCCACACTTATCTATCAGACTATTACTGTGAGCTCAGGCTCCCCCTTAGTGTCAGCTTATGCTGGGAGTGTGTGTGTGTGTGTTTGTGTGTGAGGCTGCCAAACAGATCAATCCCTCAATCCTTCGTGGAGCCAAGACTCTACAGGCCTGCAGGACAAACAGCTCGACTTCCTCCAAACTACTTGAGGCCAACCAGAGTTCAGCTACCAAATAACTTCCCTGAAGATTATTTACTATTGGCTATAGACCGTAATCCTTCCACCCTCCGCCACTATGTGACAAGAGGCTTCTGTTGATGTTTGCATAACAGCCCCAGTTTGAGTTATGTTTGTTCCTTCAATTATTCAGTATGGAAACCTACAGGGCCAGACACATGGATGCCGTTGAGCAGCCTGACTTTCAGTTCCCCAAAGTGACACACACACACATAAACACACACATGGACTGAACAGACAAATGTGTAAACAGGATTGCGGCAGCCATGTCCCTGACATTGTTTGTTTTCCTGCTCTGTTTTGGGTGAGCTATGCAGATGGCTTGTATCAATCGGGAGGTTAGGCAATTCTCTGCATAAGACTCAGACGCAATCTAATCCCCCCTGTGGAGAGTGCTGGTGCAGTTGTCCATTGTCAATATGGAGCTCTGTCAGCTAACCCAATGAGGATTACAGCGGCCTAGCTGTGCAGAAGGTTGAATCAATGCTCATCTTTTCCACTGATTGGACTGTCTCCTCTGTTCATCTGACCAACACGGTTTGGTTTCCAGTTTGTGTCTTATCTCACAATCCACTTGGTTTGTCTCTGGCCTTCAGTGTGTTTACAAATGAATATTCCCCATAAGGAGTTTAGTGATGCATCACAGATTATTTGAAGATGACTGACAAAAAGTAGCTCCCAACTCATTGTGTTGACTTGGTTTCTCTCTGCAGATGAAAAAGAAGAGGGGATACTTGGCAGCATCCTCCTACCAAGCTTTCATGTATCCATGCTGTCAGTGGATGATCATATAAACAGAAAATATGCCTTCAAGGTCAGTGCATGTTTTCATTCTGTCAAACCTACTTAGGCTGCAGCTTTTGGGTTGAATGAATTCAGAGCAAATAACATTAAAGTAGTATTGTTTAGTTTTTTGGGGGAAGAAAAGTACATTATTTATCTTAAGTAGTGATTGAACAAAGCCACCTAAAAGAAAATTGGATCCCTGGGACACAGTTTGAAGTTGGAGAGTAGCTGCTTTGCTGTGGGGTGTCTCATACTCCCACAATGTTTTCTTTAGAAAAAAAACAACTTCTAGTTTTACTTTATTCTGTTGTTTTGAGGTGTTTGTGTTTACTTTAGAAATGAGTTCCAAGCAATTGCCAATGAAATGCTATGAACCATTTTTGAACTACACACTGCACGTTACTAAAGCAAATGAGTCAGGGAGACCAAGAGGGCTAATGTCTTTGCTGTCTACTGCCAGTGGTTTAGTATTAAAGGGCTGCAATAGTCTGAGCTGACTCAGAAACCCCAAGCTGCAGTGCAGCAGACATATTTTATGGGATCTCAGTGCTGTGTCTTTGACTGTGGGTCCTTTATAAACCCGGAGAGACAACAACGCTGCCCTGCCAAGCACAGCCAAACACAGACGCCCAGGAGTCTGCCCAAGGTCTCTCCAACCACACAGCGCACTCCACGTCCAACTTAGACACAGGCTGACAGAGAGAGTTGAGGAGGAGGAGGTGAAGAGAGAAACAAGAGAGCAGGGCATGACCCTTTCAGTTTATAGTGATTCACACAGAGATGGGATAGCTCTTTGTCTGCATACTTTTCATTCTAAACTCTTCCTCTTCCTGTCTCTTGTTTTGTGTCTCATAAAGTCCCTTATTCCTCACACAATTATTCTGGAGCGATGACAGCACTTTCTTGTTTTCAGACCTTGGTAAACAGGATATTGTGATCGCTCACTTAACGTTCTCTATCTGTGTTTTGCTCTTACACGCTCTTGCACAATATCTCGGTTTGTGCACTGGGAGAGACCATGGCCTGTGGAGCATCACAAACATGTTTACCATACACAGTCTTGCATGGTAAGTCCTGCACTATTGTGGGAGATTCACTAGCATAATCTACTGGTATGTATGTAACTCAGATGACTCATGGTTTGATTTATGTGGATGGTACAGATACCCACAGCTAACTGCATTTCACAGGCTGTCACCTAGCATTTCTCACGGTTTCATTTGCTTAGAAATATGAGATGCAATAAAGTAGTCATTGCCTCATCACAGGATGCCTCAATAGCTTTATCATGCCTATTATTTAGTGATGAACTTAAAAGTCGAAAACTTTTGATTTACAGGTCAGGGTTAATCTACTGTGAATCCCAGTTGACTCAATGCTGTTTCTCTCTTCCAGGTAACCCCTCTTTCTCTCTCTTCCTGTCCCCGATCCTGCCCACTGGCGAATCAGGCAACACACCCCAACATGCGGACGTACTACTTTTGCTCAGACACAGCCAAAGAGATGGAGTCTTGGATGAAAGCAATGACAGATGCTGCACTTGTGCACTCACAGCCAGTCAAAAGGTTTGTGTTAGCATAAGTTATATAGTTTAGTGGAGAGCCTGTATTTATCTGAAGTTAGGAGATTGCAGCAGGTGGTTTTAACTTTTAAATGGGTAAGAAGGCTTTCGTTGCACTTGAGAACAATTCTTAAACCAAGCGATAATGACTTGGCATTCCTTGTTTCCTTTCTCCTTTTTTTCTATTGTACTGTAAGCAAGAGCTGTTTAAATCCCTGTGTTAAGCCTGTTAAGATGTTTGGCAACAGCACAACCACATTTGACATCTCTGGTCTCCTGTCACTGTTGTGGGTGTTGAAGAAGCCCGTGTCATTATTCTCACTTAACAGCATTAATTAATTAATGCTCTTCATTAATAAGTCTTATCAAACTGTAACATACACAAAAGTGCCATGCTCATTGGGCATACGCCCTCTGAATGTGTGGTGCAGGCGATGCTGCACAGTTGCACTGACTGTGGCGGTGGGATGAGTCATCAGGACGGAGGATGGTTTTTTAAACATTTATTTATTCTCTGTGTTAAATGTCTGTCACCTGGCAACCTGCCGCTCTAATGGCCCTCTTTTACATGGGTGAGCAGAGGTGTAATGGCAAAGTGCTTTTTAATTACACACAGCAATAGTGTCTGATATCCACCAGAGAGTTGCATTAAATGGGACAATATTATGCTGCTGTAAGACTTTCGGGCACTAGCTAGTCTCCTGTTTAGATCCACCCATTATCCCGTTCTTAATATCTTTTAGCTGATGGATAGTGTTAAAGAAGAGCAAGACAGCCTGAAACATAAGCTGTTAAGGACTGTTCCCTCCAGGGGTAATGAACCATTTGTATAATCTGCCCAAACAAGTATGAGGTAATGCACACAAGCCTGGAGGCTAAATGTGTTTTATTGGGCTGGAGGAGCCACAGAAGGCTGGAGAAGACATTACGCGTGGCTAGCGCTGCTATTAAAAATGCTGTGAGTGGAAACTGGCGAGCCTTTCCTTTTGCTCACTTATTGTTAACCTAGAGAGCCCCGCCGCTATGGGGAATTGTCTGATCTTTGAGGCTGTGACCTTGAGTCCATCCAAGGCCAAGGAACAGTGGTGTCCATTACCTCCGGAGAGCTCCCTGAGGACTACCGAGCTGTGTAACAGGTCTGCTCGAGGGGAGGCAAGGGAGAGCTACATAGGGGTTGCCAGGTCTGAGTGCCACTTTTTTGAGACGCCTCCTGACAGAGGCAGTGTTTTATTGGAGATATCTTGTTTCCTCCTCCATGGCTAGCTAGCTCTGGCAGCTGGAAGAAACATTGTACACCTCCAGCCGTTTTCCCTACACTTACCCTTCGTCTCATTCATACTTAATATAACACCTGGGAAAGACATTGTACTCATAGTCTATGGAATCTTTAGAAATTAGTACCACAGCTGCTTTATATAAGCCTTATCTGAAGGTACAGTTGCAAAAAAAAAACCTTTTTGAATTACTTGCATTGCCGTATAAATGGCTCATGGTCATAAAAAACAGACAAACACAATGTGATTTAATAAATAACACACACAAATTTGTACTTTTACATGTTTTTATTGAACATTCAAATGTTAACAGCTTGGATTGGAAAAAGTATGTGAACCATGAGATTCAGTAACAGTGGAACCTCTTTTAGCAGCAATAACCTCAACCAAATGTTTCCTGTAGTTGCTGATTAGACCTGCACAACGGTTAGGAGGTATTTTGGACCGTTCCTCCTTACAAAACTGTTTCAGTTCATTGATAGGTTTGGTATATCTTGCATGAACTGCTTGCTTCAGGTCATGCCACAACATTTCAATAGGGTTAAGCTCAGGTCTAGCGTTCAGGGTTAGGGTTTTCTGTTGTAGATTTGCTTTTGTGCTTTTGAGGTCATTGTGATGCTGCATGGCCCAACCCAAGCTTCAGATCATGGACTGATATTCTCCTGTAGAATTTCCTAATACAATTTGGAATTCGGTGATCCCTCAATGATTGCAAGCGCTGAGGCAGCAAAGCAGCCCTAAACCATGATAAACCATCCCTCTACCATGAATCACAGTTGAGTTTTTGCTGCCAAAAAGTTCAATTTTTGTCTCATCTGTCCACATAATATTTTTCCAGTAGCTTTGTGGAACATACACTTGGTCTTGAGACAGGCAGCAATGCTTTTTGTGGAGAGCAGTGGTTCCCTTCTTGATATCCTCCCAGTGTTTTTCTTTTTGTGGACACAAATGTTTGAATGTTTGAAAGAGATGCCTGCAGATCCTTAGATGTTACCTGAGGGTTATTTGTCTTCTCCTTGACCATTATGTGGTGTGCTCTTGCTGTGGCAGCAATGGCACTGCATTTTCTCCATTTGTATACAATATGCATGACAGTAGACTGATGGAGGCCCAAGTCTTTGCAAATGCTTTTGTAGCCTCTTCCAGTCTTATGAGCCTCAGCAACACTTCTGTCCCGGTCTGAAATTTCCTTTGACCGGGAGATTCCATTTCAGCAGATCTTTTTTTTGGAGAGCAGACTAATCGTAACCAAACTTTTGTTTTTTTGTATGACAGGACACATTTAACTCACACCTGAATGTCATCTCAGTGATTGGATCACCTGATTTACATTACCCCCTTTCACAGAAGTCATTATCCTTGAGGTTCACTTACCTTTTCTAGCTTTGGCTGTTAATGTTTGAACACTGTGTTCAGTAAAAACACATAAAAGTAAATTTTTTAGTGTTATTTGTAAATCACATGTATTTATCTATTGTTATGAGTTAGATGAAGTTCAGACTATATTTTATTTTAGTTGCATTTATGTAGAAATGCAGGTAATTCAAAAGGGTTCACAATTTTTTCCTTGCAACTGTAGTGATCATCCCTCCCTCTTCTCACTGCACAGGTGTTTTGATTACCTTGAGCTGATGCAGGTTTTTTTTAATTTTACCTTCTTCCTACTCACTCTCATTTTCTCCATCTTTGTGTCAGTTTGGACAGGCTGAAAGTGGAGCAGTGCGGGCCGCAGGAGGTCAACCATGTGACCAACCACAGGCCACCTCTGACACGGCCTGAAATCCAGAACAACGAACGCAACCGCGAGGTGGATCGAGAGCATACCACCACAGCCACTACCACTCCATCCACAGTAGAGGAGGAGAGGAAGCAGCGGGAAGCCGAGCGCTATGGCTTCCAGAGTGATGGCGTGGAGCGCGAGCGTCCACTCACCAAAATCAACAGCATCAAGCTGCAGCCAGCCCAGGCTGCAGCCGTTACCGCCAACATCAGATCACGGACTCCCACAGAGACGGATAGGCCGTACCACATCCCCCAGGTCAACGGAGCTGGGGAGCCAGACGACCCGACCGGAGTCCCCCTTCACAGAACCCCCACCCAGGAGCCAGACCGCACCCTTAGCAGGACAAGCTCCATGCAACAGCTGGAGAATTGGGTCCGCACACAGAGAGGGCGCAACCAGGACGACGATACCAGGAGGTTGGTTGGAGGGGGTGGCTCCTTTCAGGGTGTCTGCAGGTCCTGAAAAAATATTTAAAATCTTGGTGCGCTGTTTTTCTGGTGAGAAATCAGCCCAGCCACACAGACCTATATTCTGATATGGCTACAGTGACACATTTATTTCAATTATGAAATTTTAAATTCTAACTGGCAATACAAATATCTTAAAAGACATCCCTTGCATTAACCTTGAAGAAACTTGCAGACACCCTGGCTTTTAACAAAAAGGGTTGAAACATTAGTTTGTAAAAGTAAACTTTTAGAGAATAATAAATGGATATAAGTCTTCTTTATCTCATCCACTTTAAAATTCTGTGCTCATACTGTAGATGTGCCTTTTGGGTACACTACAAGCAGTTTTGGGGGCTTCAGCATATATCGCAGATACTTACAGATCTACAGAATATCGTGTGAGTGGTCTCTGGTCCAAATGTTCACAGAAACCCGAAGCTCCCTGTGGTTCCCTAACTTGTTTGGATTCCAGAGGACTCCAGAGAAGTCATGCCAAATGGCTGACAATCTGCTCCACGGGGTCCAGCACTAGTCATCCTGAGGTTATTCCAGAACAGTCCAATCTTGTCCTATTTCAAAGCCTGTAGCCTGACAGCAAGAGGGGGGGGGACTTAAACTTGCCATTAAAGAGAAATGCTGATTCACTGGCATCTTGAGACAGCAGGGATTCTCTTTAACCGTCTCAGTGCCTTAAGAAAGCAAACCAGACCCTCTGAAATACTAGTTTTATCTTTGCACAGCACACATTTCCTGATATCATGAGTTTTCTAGAAGGTAATTTCTTCAGTCTTACACAGAACATCCTTGTATATATCCTGTCGTAGGCCTGGTGATGTTTGTTAAATCTGCCACCATGCACTTATGCACTCGGAGCATAACGTCAGTGTTTAAATCATTAATGTGTACAGCAGCAAATAGAATTGAGGGTAAACAATAGCTGAGCAGTGCAGTGAGCAAAAGCTGCTGCCCATGCCTGACCCTACTGAGGCGAGGAGACTCCAACTTAAATTGGGTCAGAATAATCTTTCTTTCTCATGTGTCTTTGCCTATTTTTGTCCCTCTGTCTGCTTTTATGTCTCTCTCTCTCTCGCTCTCTCTCTCTCTCTCTCTCTCTCAGGCTGTATAGGCTGAGAGGCTGATAGGAATCTATCAAACATATCTGCTAATGCCCTGTTTGTTTCCATACACACCCATTATATTTTACCTTGTTTTCTTTCTCTCTCTCTCTCTCTCTCTCTCTCTCTCCTCTCACTCATTTCAACTCTTTCAGCAGGCTCTGTTTGTCATTACTCTAACCCTACAATCCCCTTTCCCTGCTTTCCCTGCCGTGGTCACATTATATGCACGTCCTCTAGCATGATGCTCAATTTCCATGGGGTTACATTTTTTTCACCCCGCTGGGTTTCACAGACCGCTGAGTGTTCCAGCCACGATCTGACGGGGAGTTTTAATAGGATGCTCTCTTGTCGAACCTGCTGTGGAAGTAGAGCTGTTTAAAGAATTGTTGTTGCTGGAAGTTGTCCTGGGGGGTGTCTTGTCTGAGTTTTACTTACTACACACACACTTACAAACACACAAGCCAGAAGTGTTCACACGTACCTTACTGCTTCTACACACTGCAAGCAACTTGGTTGATGAGTATTCAGTCCAGTTTTAGGCAGTGCAAGAGACTGGTTGTATCTGTCTATAATGGTCTTGTGCAACTACAGTAGTTTTGAACAGACGAATCATGTATTTTTTTTCGCTGCTATGGTATTTCCTTTCATAACGTTATATTGTTTTGGGGATAATTAGGGCTAATTAAGTAGCATTACTCTAAAATAGACTTTGGAGATTACTATGGACCCCAGTGCTGGTTGCAACATTTCTGCAAGAATTGGTTTTCAGACATTTATTCCTGTAGTCTTTCAAATGAATGTTTTAGAGAACTGGGAATCTTTATATGGCTGTAATCAACTTCTCATACGAAACTATTATTCATGAAACAAAGTCACATCGGTAGGGAAACAAGGAAGCGTGGAAATCGAATTGTTACACAAACTCACCAGTTTCGGCAGCTGACATTCTGCAGGTGAGCATTGCCCAATCGCTCATAGCACAGCGGGTCAGGCAAGGTCATGATAAAAATATCTAGAAAATGAAAGTGGGTCAATCTTGAACCTGCACCTGAACAGAGCATCTCCACCACTCATCTGTCTCTGTGATGTGTAGCAGTGTGCTCTACTCTCACCCCCAGGATAGAGCACATCACAAGGCTGGTTGCTTTTAGTTTAGTGGCCATTAGTATGTGTTTTTATAATGGGATTCACTCAAAACCAGTTAAGGAAGTTGTCTGTGTGAACCAAGGGAATATGAATGATCTCTTTCGTTGCTTATTAATCATGAAGCTTTGTGGTTTTTCCTCCTCCCCAGCATTATGTCATACCAGACGCTGCCTAGGAACATGCCAAGCCACCGGGCACCAGTCATGCCTCACTATGGCGATGGCTACCGTACCATGCCCAGGAACAGCATGGCACAGCGAGACAGCATTTGCAGTATGTCCCCCTCGATGTATGACCAGGCCCTCGGCCCCTCGTCGACTGACAAGCGTCGGTCCATGCGCGATGACACCATGTGGCAGCTGTTTGAGTGGCAGCAGAGGCAGGCCTACACTAGGCCGCCGGG
>CABFOQ010023958.1:0-44193 GCA_900660455.1 Gephyroberyx darwinii
ACTCCTCCCCCGCCCACAGCTCTTTCTCCTTCTCTATACCTCCCTCCCTCTCTTTCTCTCACTCGCACACGCACACACACACACACACACAGACACACACACACACACACTTTCAAATACACACCCAGTCTCTCTCCATTTCTTTCTCACAAACACACAGTCTGTCTCTGTCTGACTACTTTAAAAGCAGTAATTATAAATGACGTGGTTATCAGGGCATCCAGGTCTACTCCCCTCTCCCAACACACACACACACACACACACACACACATACACACACAAACACACACACACCTTTTTTCCTGCTTTATCTCTTCTTCCTTTTTCCCCTCTCCATCCACTCTTTCTCCTCTCTCAATATTGTATCAGGAAAGGGAGCAGCTCTTGCTGGTAATATATGGTACAGAGTAAAGACTAGTGTATAGTGTGTAAAGAGACTAGGGGTCAGAGCTTGAAAGCTACATTATCCTACCAGTCAGATTTGTGCTACAGAATAACCTGAGAACACTGGGCTACAATATTGGCCTCTCTGTGCTAAAACAGTTTGTACTTTTTCATAGTTTCACTGTTTTTTAGACAGCTAGGATAAACATGTGCATGTGGGTCTGAAACACTTTATTCTGTTTCATACAATTATGCTAGTGAGACTCATGCATAGGTCTGGAATACCGAATGAGCTTGAAGCTCAATCGAATGTCTGTTATGGATATGAGACTGCCTGCCAGCATATATCATCTTGTTAAGGAAGCCCAGTGTGGCAAGCGTTATGAAGTAGACTACCGCAAGAGTCTCTGTGTGTAGAGCTGAGAAGCCTTGCTCCTCATGAATGGGACAGATAGCTCTAGTGATGAGCTGACTATGGTCAGGCTGCCCCGGGACCCCACAGGAAGTGCTGAGCACAGTCCACGGAAGTCAGCTTCCTGGTTGGACCTGCATCCCTTGTTGTGTTCTTTATTATTCTAAAGCCTGTCAAGGAAGGAAGCGGGGTGCTAACACAGATCTGCCTTATCTCCTCAATCTAATGTTCTCCTCTGGATTCAGAGTAAAGAAACAAGGCGTAGTCAGAATGCGGCTTTCACAGACTAACCCTGAAAAACATTCTCCTAAGACTCGTAGTCCTAGGGAAGGAAGGTTGCATACCTTTTAGTCAGTCTTTATAGCTATCTGATATGATTATTTGAATATCACGAAACCCAAAACGTATTGCTTATTTGTATTTATACTGAAACGTTGTTCTAGGCAGGTATTTTAACAAAATGATAACAAAAATAATCACGTTGATATATTATGGCTTCCAGTTGGGTTTTTTTCTGACCTGTGCTATGTTTTATGTGTTTTCCAACAGGAGGAGGAGAGTGGCCGCCTGGTGCGGACCTACCCCAAGATGACTGAGGGCCATGTGGATGTGGGCACACAGACAGAGCCTGTAGTGGTGCTGTCTCTGGCTCAGGCTGCCGTTCTGGGCCTCATCTCCCAGAATGAGATCTTTGGGGCCACCATTGCTCCCAACGGCTTCTACATGGGAGAGCCTAGGGAGTGTCCCCCTCCTCCAGCTGAGGCCATGGAGTATGAGTATGCGGACCAGCTGATAGGGGCCAACGGGGACTACCTGGCTGAACCCGCTGAGGAACCAGAGGCCCAGCCCCACTGCAGTGAGAGGAGACGGCCTGGGCCCCGTGGTAGGACGAAGAGGCCCAGGAGTGATGTAGAGCACGATCGCGCACACAAACTACCCAGTCCACAGGCTCAGGTTAAAGGTGAACGGCTTGAGTCTGACACCCCTCCTTCCTGCATTCACATGCACAGCAGGCGTAGCCCTAGCAAGCCAGAGGATCCAGCCATCCATCAAGGTTCTCTGAAAGAGGAGCAGGCCTGCGGGAGCTGTCCCACGTGTGTCAGAGATACATCCAATCAGCAGACAAATGGACAGCCAGAACAGGTGCAAGAAGAAAGTACAGGTCAGGAAAGGGAGGGAAAGGAAGAGGAGCTGGTTGTGGAAGAAGAAGAGGAAGAGGAGGCATTAAACCTCAAGACTAGCGGAGATACTGGAAGTCCTCTGATGAACCGCTACTATGAGTCCAGCGAGGTGGCCTATGAGTCTGCTGACATGGCCATGCCAGGAGAGTATGAGGAGAATGGCCAAGCCATGCTGTGGTCAGACCCAGAGGGCCTTGCCAGGCGCATGCAGATTGACCGGCTAGACATCAATGTACAGATTGATGAGTCTTACTGCGTGGATGTGGGAGAGGGCCTGAAACGATGGAAGTGCCGTATGTGTGAGAAGTCCTACACCTCCAAATATAACCTTGTCACTCATATCCTGGGCCATAACGGAATTAAGCCCCATGAGTGCCTACACTGTGGTAAGCTCTTCAAGCAACCCAGCCACCTCCAGACCCACTTGCTCACCCACCAGGGGACCCGGCCGCACAAGTGCACCGTTTGTGAGAAGGCCTTCACCCAGACCAGCCACCTGAAGAGGCACATGCTGCAACATTCAGATGTCAAGCCCTACAGCTGTCGTTTCTGTGGACGTGGCTTCGCCTACCCCAGCGAGCTGAGGACCCATGAGAACAAACATGAGAATGGTCAGTGCCATGTCTGCTCCCAATGTGGCATGGAGTTCCCAACCTATGCGCACCTAAAGCGCCACCTCACCAGCCATCAGGGCCCCACCACCTACCAGTGCACAGAGTGCCACAAGTCTTTTGCTTACCGCAGCCAGCTGCAGAACCACCTGATGAAGCACCAGAATGTGCGGCCCTACGTCTGCCCCGAGTGCGGCATGGAGTTTGTCCAGATCCACCACCTCCGACAGCACGCTCTCACTCACAAGGTACTGGCAGCGCACGCCCTCGCACTTAAGGTACTGAAACCCAATGATGTGCCTGATTTTGTGTACCACTTTATTTGTTCAAAACCAAAACCCATCTCAGAGTAGGTTGGGCTCATGCAGTCACAGTAGTGCAAAAAGACCATGAAGCCTTTGTTTAAAATAAAAAAGAAAACCATGCTTAACATCATAGAAGCATATAAGAGCGCTGTTTGGTGCCTAGTGAGTCATATTAGCGGTAAACTCAATGAGTGAGACTTCGTAGAAAAGTGAGGGCTATATTGCACACTTGCCTTACAGCCCTTTTTCCAAAACCAGTTGCTTTGTAAACATAGCCTTCAAAGGCCTTGATTCTTTGTGTGTGGCTCAACCCCCCACTTGCATGTGTTTTGTGTTCTGTGTCGTTGGTAGAGCTACTTCCCTTTATGTCTGATGAATCATTCCAGTCTTATTCTCCATTTCATTATATAGAGTCTGTGTTTTATTATATAGGGGAAAGAAAAAATCTTTCTCTCCATTGTACAGGCATGTGGTAAATGTCAAAATAAATGTTAAAACCTAAAAGTTTATTCAGCCCATTGTTAGAGTTTTCTACTCTGTGTCTCAACACTTGGTGGGGCTAATGTAACCTATATGAGTCGGATCAAAAGCCAGTATTCAAATACACAAATACACAAATACACACACTACTTCAGCAGAGATTCTCCACTTCCATTAAAACGCTATGAGATTCAACTCTTTTCTTTATGTGTTCCTTGTGTGTTGCTCCCTATGAGTCATTGTTTATTTTCCTCTCGACCATATATTCAGCCAGATTAATTAAAAGGACCAAACACTTGTGTTTCTCCAGGGTATGAAAGAATTCAAGTGTGACGTTTGTGCCAGAGAGTTCACTCTGTCTGCCAACCTGAAGAGACACATGTTGATCCACGCGAGTGTGAGGCCCTTCCAGTGCCATGTCTGCTTCAAGACCTTTGTCCAAAAACAGACCCTCAAAACTCACATGATTGTCCACCTGCCGGTCAAGCCTTTCAAATGCAAGGTGAGTGGGGGAAGTGGACCTCACTAGATGTCAGTTGGGTCCCATTGTAATGGAGCAGAGGGGTGCTGACTGTTCTCTTGTCTTCCAGGTCTGCGGAAAGTCGTTCAACAGAATGTACAACCTCCTTGGCCACATGCATCTCCACGCTGGCAGCAAGCCCTTCAAGTGTCCTTACTGCACCAGCAAGTTCAACCTGAAGGGCAACCTCAGCCGACACATGAAGGTCAAACACGGCATCCTCGACGCCTCACTAGATGGACAAGGTGAATAACTTTGATCAGTTAACCTTAATTACACTTTCACTTAGTTGCCTTCAAATAAATGAAATGCCTTGATGACATTTGTATTTGTTGATAGATTATGCTCGGTTAATTTCTTAGTTGGACTTCTTGGTGGGCTTCATGTTGCATTATCGTCACTCAGACTGTCCATAATGCACTTTGACTCAGCATGTACTGTAATCTAGAGGCCAAGTGTTTTGATGTTTCTCTGTCACTCCCTCCCTCTGTGTTTAGTAAATATAGCAGTGCCTGGATTAGACATGCCTGTCTCTATCAGTGGAGACTGATATAGAGGCAGGGGAGGAGGAACAATCTACTGACTGCCCCCAATGAGGCCATGTGTCTTTAGGAAGGGCTCTGTGTGTTTGTGTGTATGTTACCGAGGACAGGGTGGGCTCATATTTGTGTTTCCTTCCTCAGAACCCCCCCAAGACATAGAGGGCCAGGAGGACTACGAAGAGGAGAGCTTTGAATTCAGTGAGCGAGAGAACCGGGCTAGCAACAACACACCAGACATTGCTAAACTATCTGAAATGGAGTATTATAGCAGCTATGGGAAGGGCGCAGGGCGCTACAACACTGCATGAATTATTAAAATGACCCCAAATTGAGTATAAGTGTGAACTAATAAAAAATGGGATTGTGTTTTTTTGCCGTTAAAGGCATAGTGCTTGGGTTGTTCAAGGGCATGAAGTAACCCGGCAAAATCTGCACATTCATATGCACTGGAATCTCTCCTCATCCTCCACAATTTGGAAATGTATACTTCCTAATTCTGTATTTTTCATTGCTAAAACATTGCAAATCTACTGAAACAATATAGTGTTTGGGAAAAGTGGGGCCTCTGAAATAGGAAATTTTATTAGGGAAAAAAAAAATATTGTCAGTTGATTAATAACAGGAACTTATCTGAACCTAAATTGTAAAGCACATTTTTTATAGCTAAAACAAGCATAAAAGCATATGGTTACAATGCACTTACTCATTCAGACAATCCCAGTCTCTTTCAAGCGAATCTGTTGGGCTACACTGATGAGGGAAGTGAACAGTCATAATATTCATTTCACTTGCTAAAGCTTATCAAGTTGCAGAGGTTAATGAATTTCCTCACTTTGATTTATACTGTGATAAGTTAAAATTGAGGTCTGTAAGACGACTTAAATTCCATAGGAGTTACAATTCAAGTTTTACTGTATTTTTCTGTACAGAACGTATCAGTCCTCCTGTATGCTGGCTGGTACTGAAAGCAGTGCATTGCACTGAGGGCCACCGTTTTGTGAGCAGTCTGGTTTTTAGGTTCCTGCGTTAACAAGCATCACCCTGTATTGATCCTTAGTCTATGAATGTAATTGTCGCTGTGGAATGTTTAAGATGCTAATGAAAAGAAAATATGCTTTTAATGGTAGACCCCTTTACCAAAGAATTGGATCAAACTTTTACCAAATCTTGCAGCTAAGGGCAGCAGCAGTCTTTTCCTTACTGTTGTATTGAGCTGGGACATTGGATTTCATGGGGCCCAATCGCAAACCTCATGTAATTACATTTAGGTTCCCCCTCCCACCCATCTGTAGATTTCTTCAAAAGATTACCACAAAGAACAGACTGTGGCAAAGCTTGTCTTTCAAGAAACTTCACCCTTTCCCCAGACCTTCATGGGAGAGACTAACATTTTTCAAATGCAATGCAAACCCTGCATTCTCATTGCAGTTCTTGTTTTTATGGATGAATTTCAGCAAGAATTGTCCCAAAAACTTGGGACAGAAATATTAAGTGCCCCTGTGTGTCTGCGAGAGCATGCCATCCATCACGCTGTACACTGGTCTAAAGTGATGAACGACAACCTCCCAACATGTGACAGGGCCATGGACCTTGTGGAAAATGATTTGGGAAATGCTCAATATATTCAGTTTCCCAGTGCTTAGCTTTTCAAACATATAATCTGCAAACAAGGTATCCATTTGCAATGTCGATATAGTGCATTTAAAAAAAAATGCTAATTTTTGTGAATTCTTCAGCTTCTGTGTTCATTCCATCACAGTTTTAGTGATGAAACAAAGGGGAACTACACGATGTTCAACTTAAATGGCTTTCTGTATTGTTAGACAATAGTGTGGAGATAATGTTAATAGAAATGTACGTACAATGTTGTGTACCAGACAATACTGTAAAATAATAAATTTATTTACCTTTAAAATGGTTCATCTTTCATTGTTTGATTGGACACAGAATACCAACGAAGGGTCAAACAAGAGGGATTTATTGGCAACTATGTTTGACATGGGCTTCAGTCTTTTCCAACGGGTTATATAGTATTTGAATACAGTACTTCACATTACAAAAATAAAACCTTGAAGACAATGGGATGGGATAATGAAGGACACATCAGACAGAAGAACAGCTTTCAACTGTAAAACAACCTAATGGCACACCACATAATCCTCTTTACAGTACTTCTTCCTTCAGATGAAATGTACTTGGTTTCCTTGACCTTTTAAGTTAAAAATGAGGTACAAAAAACAGAATGACGACGTCATCTTCAGACTAGCCATACACTTCCTTCACTTGCCGAGGGCTTTATCCAGATTAGTCTTGATGGCGTCGAGGAAGTCTGTAGTATTGACGTAGTGCTCGTTGAGCTTGCAGCTGAGAAGACAAGAAAGGACAAGGCAAATGAGAGAGCAGAGAATTTCCCAATTTAAAAAAAAAAACACGCACCACTCAGCATCCACTTAGAATCAGCGAGACACATGATTTAAGCACCAAAAATGGTGCCATCAACAAAAACATCCAGTAAATGTGACAGTGAAAACACCCTGGGAGAAACAGCAGCCAGACTTGTTCAAACTAAAAAGTATGCAAGTAACAGCTCAGTACACCAATGATGTATGGAAGGGCGTTTCAGACCACACAACTCCTTGAAGGATGGACTATAGCTGCAGAAGACCATTCTGGGCTCCCTTCCTGTCAGCTAACAAGAAGATGATGCTACAGTGGGCATGTTAGGACCGCAAATGCCACACCAAAACTAGATGACTCAAGGGTGGAAAAACGTTGCCTGGTCCAATCCTGGTTTGTACTGCGGCATTCTGATGGCAGGGTCAGATGGGTCTGGTGATTGCACACATTAGGCTCCTTAATGCCAACTAAGCATTGTTTGAATGCCACAGCATACCAAAATATTGTTGCTGACCAGGTGAAGCCCTCCATGGCCACAGTCCAACCTTTGTCAAAGGGATACTTCCAGGCAAATGATGTGCCGTGTTACGAAACTCACACATCAACATAGTTCCAGGAACATAACAGTGACTTTAGTTTACTCCAATGGCCTGCGCAGTCCCCAGATCTCAATCCAACAGTGTTGGAATGGGATGTTCGCAGCATTAATGTGCTGCCAAAAAAAATCTGCAGGAACTGTGTGACGCTATGAAGTCAGCAAGATTGATGTGGAACTTTTACAGCACATTGTTGAACCCATGCCTTGAAGAATTCAGGCTGTTCTGGAGGCAAAACAGAGTCCTAGGTAATAGTGAGGTGTATCTAATAAAGTGGATACTGAGTGTACATCACCATGATAATTGACATTTACAGAGTTGTCAGAGCAACAATAACAAAACAATGTTAAAAACAAAATAAACCAAAGAAGTTGAGACACAGTTAATACTAATACTAAAGGAGCTTACTTGGGCAGGCCATGGATGCAGCCTGCGAGGTCCTTGGTCATAACACCACTCTCAACAGTCTGAACACACACCTTCTCCAGAATCTGGGAGAACCTGTAGATGAACAAAACTGTTTAGTAAAATTTCATCACATTGTCAGTTTGTTCAAAGTAACAACACATTATTATAAATGTCTTACTTGATAAGGTCAGGATTGCCATCAAGTTTCCCACGATGCTCCAGGCCTCTGGTCCAGGCAAAGATGCTCGCAATGGGGTTTGTGCTAGTTGGCCTACCCTGAAGGTGGAAGTAGGAGGGATTCAATCAATCTATTAACTTATTGATCTACTAAGAGACTATTTTTTCCAAATCCCTATGGAAATGAGGCATTCATCTTCTCTACCATTTGTGGGCATCAAAGCTTCATTACAATTCTCACCACATGATGGCAGTATAACTACACAGATTTGGCAGTGTATGCAAGACTGACTCACGCATGCGCATGCTTCATTGCCAAGCTAAAATGTTCCCCCCCCATACAACCATAGGACTGATATAAAGACTAATGGCTAGTAACCTTCTGGTGCTCACGATAGTGCCTCGTCACAGTGCCGTGGGCAGCTTCAGCCTCGATAGTCTTGCCATCAGGGCACACAAGAACTGATGTCATCAGTCCCAGAGAGCCAAAACCTGAAACAGAAAGAAAAAATGCAGAAGTCCAACTTAACAAAACCTCCCTTCCTGTTCAAATATTGGCAAGCATGTCAAGTGTTTCAGTTCAGTTTCAGTATTTCATAGTATGTACAGTATGACATAACTTGTAGTGTTAGTTTCTAAATATCTTACCTTGTGCAAGGATGTCAGACTGGACATCTCCATCATAGTTCTTGCAGGCCCACACAAAGGCTCCAGAGGATTTGAGCACTTGGGCAACCATATCATCAATCAGCCTGTGCTCATACCAGATCTTCAGTTTGTCAAACTCAGGCTTGTAGTGCCTGTCAGACAGTGTCATAAAAGAGAAAATTAAAAAGGTGCCCAACAGCTTCAAATGTTAGCCAGAAATAGACGACCTGAAGAGCAACTACATAAACAAGCTACTTTACAATTTTTAAACTTATTAGATAATCCTGCAATCCAAAAACAAGTTTAATTTCTCATAATATTATGCAAAATAATGCTTGATAGTTATTGATCATCTGTCTGTACAGCGAGAGAAGTTAAAGCATTATGTCTTGTGCGCTAGGTAGGGCCGCAACACGATTAGCTGATGTGATAGATTACAAAAATTCATTGATTATAATTTCTGTAGTCGAGGGGTTATCATGCACATGATCACAGAAAAACAGCTTTGTGCCGCCCAAGTCATTGTTTCCTATGGACAGAGCGGTGGCGCCCAACTTAGAGGCAGCACTACCTTGGGCGTTGTGCACCCCTCAAAATTTCCACCTCGCCACTCAAATTACTTCCTCTGGGAGACGGGCGTGAGTCAGAGGATGAAACAAACCCCATGGTGCAATGAAAGAGAGGGCTGGGGACTGAAATAGTTCTGTTATTAAGCCTACCAATTAGTGTGCAAAAAAGTTGACAAGTGATTGTTTACATTTTTCAACTGCAAAATGTGTCGCCTAATCAAAGTTATATTCAACAGAATATTGGACTATCAAAGTAATCGTTAGTTGCAGCCCTAGCTCTAGGTCACCAACGCTAGTTTTACAGGAACTCTTACCTCAGGCTATGTACCATAAATTTAAAGATCAGATGAATTTAAAGATGAGATGAAGACACTCACTTTTGAAAGATATCCTCGAAGATGTCTTTGAATCGACCATCATAGGCTTTAAGAATGGTGTTCTTGGTGCTCATGTATAGGGGCCACTTCTTGCCAATGGCATACTGGAAGCAGCTGTGTGCAAAGCCTGTAATAGACTAGTGGGGAAAAAAGAGGCCGAACTGCTGTCATGACTGCTGGAGTTCATATTTGTGGGACAGGGGTTAACAACCTTCTGTGTATAGGCCTGATTGGATCTCATGTATTCACCACTACTTCACAGTTCCATTTCCCTTAGATAAGTTGAAAGTCATAAAGTATGACCTCTAATGTTGTACCATCAAACAAATCTCTGTCGATGAAGGCAAACAAACAGTGGTGAAGTAGGTTGAAAGGAGGTTACTCTACTACAGTGATTACAATGAAATGCCACAGGCAGAATTTAACAGCACTAGGTTGTTCTTTATCTGTGAAAGAGTTAAGAAATTAGGGAAGTTTAGAGATTGCAATTTCACTGTTGTTCCAGTGGGATTAAACTATATGTAGCTAATGGAAATATAAACACAAAATTATTATTATTTTTTTTTAATGTATTTACACTGTAGCAAGTTTTTGAAGACCAAATTAAGGAATTGTTTATTTTTGTTATTATATACTTAGCATTACTTTGCATGACTTATTCTTAAAGTTATAAATATAATAATGAATGTAATAAAAACTTAGATGTGCTCACCTCATCTGTGTTGTACATGCCCATTCCACAGCCACCAGCAGGGAAGTCATAGACTTCCCATTCCTTGCCTGCACTACCATCAGTAGGCGAGAAGATAATCTTGAATTTGCCTGGCTGGTCGACAACAAAGTCTGTTGCCCTGTACTGTAGAAGAAACAATTAATTTGTTATAACTTGAGGAGAAAAATGAGAGATGATATCGATCTTGAATTTGCCTGCCTTGTTCGCAATGACGTGTGTTACTTTGTACTCAAAAAGATACTATCAATTTGTTATTGTAAAATGAAGTGATTTACAATGGGAACAAAAGCTAGAATATCTTCAGCATTTAGATGGGGCTGACCTGATCACCAAAGGCGTGTCTGCCGATGGTGATGGGTTGCGTCCAACCCGGAACAAGCCTGGGAATGTTCTTGCAGATGATTGGCTCACGGAAGACTGTGCCGCCCAGGATGTTCCTGATGGTACCGTTGGGGCTCTTCCACATCTTCTTCAGGCTGAACTCTAGAAATAAACACAAAAAATCTCAGAATGCAAACAAGTCCAAACTGCTCTGAACAGGGCTAGAGAAATATAAAACCTTATAAAAAGGACACTAGGCTATAATAGACATGTTAAAGACCTTCAACTCTGGCTTCGTCAGGTGTGATGGTGGCACATTTAACAGCCACGTGGTACTTCTTGGTGGCCAGGGCAGAGTCGATGGTAACCTGGTCATCAGTCTGGTCACGGTATGGAAGACCCAGGTCATAATACTTCAACTCAACATCAACATTGGACAGGATGAGCTGAAGGACCAAAACATAGACTAGGAATTAAAATCCATATTTTACTCTAGTACCAGCACCACACTGTTGTCCTGTCAAGAAAACCACCTTCAGCCAGGTTTCCTGGGAGACAATCAGCTAACCTGCCCTTGGACACAGTGTATTCTGGGAACAAGATTGCTAACAATAGAGATTAAACTGAAGCCATGGCCCTAACAAGTACACAGTGATCCAAGTAGCTACCAGTATGGCATGAGTATGAAAAGTAAAAAAATAGTATCTCCAATAGTAGGCTTTTAAACCCATAATGTGAGTGTATAATGAAATAAAATTCACTCATTCCTTTGAAATATTCTCTTGATTTCATGATTTATATATTGCATGTTCACATTCTCTCAATGATTGAATGAAAATCCATCACCAAATGTCAGAAAACAGGGAGGGATATTATCCCATGATTCTCCATGTTTTCTTCCTGAGCCAACACACCATCTGCTCTCTACAGAGGCAGCCAGTCACTGAATGAAACCTCACAAAAACCCCTCCCCCACACCATACATACATAATCTTCCTGCCATCCTCCGCATACTCTCCCCCTCTATCCACGTGTCAGGCAGGGATATAAAAATAAACTAGTCAGACAGCACAAGGAATGTCCTCCCCTAAGGCAGACAGGCACAGACCACTGTATGTATGCATGTTCACCCATCCAGCACCTTCTCTTTGATGAATTCCCAGATGATCCTGGTCATCTCATCTCCGTCCATCTCCACCACCGGCTGGGCCACCTTGATGCGTTTGTCGGCATCTGTTAATCATCCATACAGAGCAGATCATGTAAACTGGCTTTCATTCACAACCCCTTACACCAAAATCCTGCCCCGCCCCCTGCGCAAAATGCTAGTTTATTTTCGACTCAAAGGCTGCTGAGCAAGCAACATCACAATTATAGGCCATGTCATTCATTGAGAAAAAGATCCAGTTTTCCGGTTAATTTCAGAAGACGTGCACCCTCTATGGTCAATCTGTGAATATGGACTGCACATTTGAACTATCGTTTCTTAACTCACATTTGTCTCCTACATAAACAATACCAATTCAAGGTCTAGGGCATGGATTATTTTATCCTCAAGAACATAACCATTTTGTAAGTTACTGTCTTAAAATCCCTCCTAACTTTAATAATAACCCATATGATGCTTTACTTTTGAGTAATTGTCACTGTTTTCAAATGGTAAATGTCCGGAGTTAATTTCTAGGGTGAAGAGTCTCTTCTGACCTAATTACTTTCCACTTGGATCAACCTAGATTTGTATTCTCAATCATATCTGTTCTCGTTCTGTTCTGCTCTGCATGGTAGAGGCCTGCCAGCAGGAGCATTACAGTGAATAGGAAAGTACAGGGGGGGAGGTGCAGAGAATCAAGTGACTTTCTGATTTTCTAGCCAAGTCAATGCACCCCCACTGCTATGTAATACTTCCCAGAATAATGTAAGTCAGCATCGGGAATCCAGTGGAATAGTCATACAAGACTGACACTCCGACTCTTTTTAACATAAATAGAACCCAAGGATCCACGTGAACCTGAGAAAACATTTAACCTTTAACAGGGCCTATCAAGCCTTCGTAGCACCTGTCAAAACACAGTCCGTTCTGTTCCCATGCTCTAGGCTAGGCACACGAAGACTGTCAGCTAGAGATACATGGCGACCGTGAAATAACCTTATAGTGAAGACAAGTGCAAACACCATACACCAATTATGTTATGCAATAGCGTGGCGTGTGGTAAAACCAATAACACAAGCATAGAGCATGACCTCAGTGATAGTGGTTCAATAGTGATTTTACTGAATTATCTATTCTTCTCCTTAACAGCAAGATCAACACTAATCATTGATCATTTTTTATTATCTACACCCATTACACTGATTACAGTAGTGGAAAACAGCATCTCAGACAGTGTTTTCAAACAAACACTCTCTGGCTATTGAGAAGGTCTTTGGCATATGATCAGCATTGTGTAATCCTGTGCCGATCAAGACAGCCCCATGTAATTAAAGTAATCAGGTAATCAGTCAGAATAATTTTGTTAATCGTGTTAGGAATTTGTCTAACCTTCTTAGGGATGACTCGGTTCACTCCATACCAGGAAATGGACAGAACCACTGAAACCCTAACCTGCTGTGGGACTTTCTGCAGGCATTTCCTTTATTTCAGACATGACAACACACTGTACAGTCATTCTATTATTGTATCATGAAACTTGAGAAGGCACATCCTTAAACTAACAAAACGTGGACTAGACAAGCTCAGGAGAAGTGTTTTGAGCAGCACCTTACCAGCAGTGTAGCTCTAATATTTAAAAAGATAATACACTTCCATCTGCCACTGAACAAGTAGTTCCTCTGCTGTAATGCATCATGAGTATGTCATTTAACAGGAAGTGTTTGGTAGAATTTCAGAATAGTCTCATTTGAATCTGCACAAGCAGGACATTTACTATCAACAGAAATGAGAATGTAAGGGGGGAGGGGAGTGCAGAAGCATGGTGAGTAGGTTATATAACCCATCTCTCCAGTGTAGCAACAAACTGGACGCTGTGGGGCCAGCTGAAACAAAGTCATGCGGGCTTGCCACATGATTCACGCATTCGTAAGGGATAAACCTGCATGCATTTTTCTCTTTACACAGATCGAACTAGTCAACAGAAAAGATACAAATGAATATCCTTTGTTACAATTTAGGCATTACACAGCAGAGCATACTGTACTGCAGAGCCTAGGTCAGGTCATTTGATAACAGTAACAGTAGCCTTCATTCACAATAAAATGTGAAACAAGAACAGAGTGGAATAAGTATAATTTAAAAATAAGTCAACAATCAGTTTCAGTCTAAGCCTAACCTTTGAAAGGCCTTTACTGTAATGAACACTCTTCGCATTACTTGTACAATATGCATCGGAGGTGAGTAGTCAAGGACAATCTAAAACAATGTGTGCTTTGAAAATGTCATTGGAATAACCTTCGGCTAGACCTCTTCTCAGGTTAACTTTCGACACGACAAGGTAGGCCTAAAAAGGCTTAATTTCAACTATCGAGTTCACAGAAAAGGCATTTCAGCAAATAGCAAAATGAACAACTACAGGCAAGCTGTACTGCAGGTCATTGTTGGGGGACAAAGCTGCAAAAGTTGTTACACCATGCTTTCAAAAATATTGACAACTGGTAAAGGAAGCGGTGTTAAACAAGATTAGAAAGTTTATGTTGTAAGCTGATAATAGCATTACGCCTCGTCTTTCTAAAATCCACAGCCAAGAAGCAGTGTGTTAGATAATTTTACAAGCAATGTGAAATTTAAAGGGCATGCAATTACCAGAAAAGGCTGCTGGCAAAGATGGTTGTGACTGCAATCAAAGAGCCTTCTTGTCAAAGTGCCAGCCTCAACCATGCTTGTTTCGAAAATCTTAGTTCTCTCTCAGCTAAAAGCAAATTTCCTAATATCTCAGATAATTCTGTATTAAAGTATGTCTGTGATAATACCACCGTATGTGGATGTTTTAACACAGCCTATTCTAGCCATGTGAATTTGCCTTGTGATCTTTTTGACTGAGGTTATGAGTATATCAGAGTAGCAGGTCTCCTTGTTGGGAACAGAGTGTGGGTTCAACAGGAGCAAAGCCTTTAATCTATATGGAGCCTATGTGTTTGGTCAATCCTTACAAAGATCCACACTGGACAATTACCAAACTCACCAGTGACAGCTACGGGACTACAGAGCTCAAACGACACGCTTAGTCAATGACAGTTGTGAGTAGAGTGCTCAATAAGGCAGAGCCAAACAAAGTGCCCTTCAACTGACCCATCCTTTCATACTGCTTCAAAGTGGTGATATTGCTTGGGGGGCAGGGAGCTTGCAGCATGGTTGCATCTACAACACCAGGGCCCATATATGTTAGTCAAATTTCTCCTGTGCCACATATACCTGGACCTAAGCTCCAAACTACCTACACAGCAATGCATTTTGCATTGTTCTCAATACAAGTTGGAATGGTTTAGATCCAATATAAAAGTAACAAGCTGTGCAGGATTCTCCAGAGTCTAACACTAGGGTTAGAAGTTTATTAATACTTTACTGGGATGCAATAGAGTTACATGCAGAAGCTGCAGGCTACATTTGACCCAGATGGAAAATATTAAGCAGGCCAGACCACTTGTGGCAGCCATTGCTCACTATAGCAGTGCCTCGTATCCTGAGACTGACCTTGGGAAAAGTTTAAATCAAAGCCGTAACTTACTAGGCTAGGGGGGGGAAATTCTTCACTTTCAATGTGTACTTTTATAAGCACTACTGGTTAAATGTTTGTCTTTGCTTCATGTGACTTTATGATTATATTTTGGGCATTGTGGTGTGCAATGAAATGAGGGCAAACTACGCAGTCAGGCACGAAACGATTCCATTCAAATCCTGCCAGATTTTGCGTGGCATTTTTTTTTTCCTTAGAGGGAATGTGGATAGTAGAAATGTTAGGGGGGAGAAAGAATTAAGAATGGCCATTTCACGAAACTACCAAACTGCAATCAAGTGTTTGTCAGTGGATCCATACGTTAAAATCTGTGGCGATATGACTTAACGTTGTCGTTACTGAACACGCTGAAACTTTATGGAGAGGACAAAGGCAGCCCGCTCGGTTCGCTGGCTCTGCCCTCATCTCGATTATCTTAACAACCTGCAAACAACCTGCCATAAAACAATCAAGCAGACTCGGGTAGGCCTTGTGAGCATCGTTTCCGTAAGCTCAGATATCCATTAACAATTAAATGCATCAGTTTGCTAGCACATGCAACTTGGCTAACAGGGTTGTTAGCACGCTACCGGTTTCCTAGGTTCAGGTTGGTTGATTTTTGTCTCGAGCTGACGTTAGGTTAGCTAGCCGACCTAACGTTGCATCCGTTTAAAATTGGTGGCATTCACACATCATGTAGCAATTGATGAACAAGAAGATGATAACCCGCTATCTCCAACTCACAGTTTCTTTGTTGTATAGTCTGGCAAGTGGCCACAGGCGCAGTCACCGCAGGATTTCTGGAAAGAGCAGCGGCAGACCTCGACAGAGAGCTGAGGACCTTCAAGTATCCAGCCATGACTCTTGAGACAAAACTCAGAGGAAAGAAGAACCGAAACGGTCCGGGGCTCGCTGCAATATAGTCAGCACCGCCCCGGCGGGACACGGTTAGCACTACGTCAGAGTCACAATGGCAGAGGAGGGACCAAAGCCCTCCGGTCCCAATCAGCAGTTAGAGATCACAGCTTAACCGCTGTCTAGACCAAAACATAGAGGTCATGTCAGGGAACTTTAAGGTTTAGATGCTTATCCTTAACGAAAATCACACAAATATATTATATATAGTAGTATTCTTACAATATTGCTGTATGGATTTATAATGTGTGGTACTCAGTAATGTATTTATTACATTTTAGGGTATGTTTAGCTCTTGTGATATAACTATAATATTTCTATAATATTCCTATACGTTAACATATACAGGTTATAAAGTAAGACTTTATAATAAGGTTCCCTTAACAAATGTTAGTAAATACATTAATTCATGATGATGATAAAACCCTTAATGCTTATTTACTAATGCATTTGTAAATGCTGCATTATTTTGTGTTCATGATGAAGTTCTCCCTTTGCCAGAATTTCTTCTTTGGTTACTAAACTAGTCAAGTCAAGTAATTTATTGTCAAATGTGCAGCATCACTTACAGTCATACTGTGCAACGAAATGTTTTGGACAGGCACGTTCCAACATGGGGATGAGGCACATTCCTACATGGAACTATTTACTAACATATTACGAAGCATGCACAAAACTGTATGCATAGTTACTAGGCCATTTACAAATGCACTTATAAACTCCAAATTTCTAATTGTATTTACCAATTTTACATTACCTGTTGTATGATGACGGCTCTTCCTGCCTTACCAATGGATTACAATGGTTTACTGGTCTTCACAAAGGCAAGTGAAGTACTAATGGCTTACTACTGTTTTGTTAGGCATTTGTTTATGTTAGATAACGCTTTACCAACTAGATTTGCAGTACCTTTTCTAAAGTGGTCACTATCCCTGCCTTACCAATGGCTTACTAGTGCTTGTAAAGCATTACATCTATTTTCTTGGGCAGAACTAATGTTTTTTTGAAGCCATCTCTATACAGTCACAACACACCTGGGATGCTTTGCTTGGAGTGCCTCTGGAGTCTTTACAACTTTACAGCTTTGCAAGTCTGGCAAAGCAACAATTGATTACAGTTACGCTAATAAAATCAGAAGGAAGATTGATTTTCGATTATTCCATCCGTGACTGTATCAATTTAGCGAAGGTTAGAGCCCCTACCATGCCATGCGGAAAAATAGCAAGGGTGCATGTGTATTGTTGTCTGTTTTCATTAACATTGTTATTATCAGAACATATTTATAGATTTACCCAGAACATGGGAATGCAAAAGGGATAATCTAAACTGAAAAGTATTTTTTTTTTGTGATCAGGAGCCTACAGACTTCTTCATATGGAGAAGCAAATCTTATCTCAGGTAAACAAGTAAGTACAATTTCATTAGATTCCAAGTTGCAGTGGAGGATAGTCACTTTCCAAATCTTCAGGACTGAGGGCCCTCTAATTTTAGCCGGGGAGGGTTACCATACTGGGCAAAAGAACGCAAAGTGTGCAGTCATGTGACAAGCTTGGCAGCCAGCCAACAGATGAGCCAGCCTGCAGCTCAAACAGCCAGGTCACCTCTGAAGTCTTCTTTCAGTTAGAGAATAGGGTCATCGACAAAGTACTAATGCAAAGACTTGATAAAAATAGCTGATGTAGTCTATGTATGTAGACTATCAAGCTGTCATGATCATTATGAAAACCTTTAACATGAAGTCATATGATTCCTCAACATTGTCATTCTAGATAGCATAATTGAGAATGTCATTGAAGGTCATTTTTGTTCTTGGCTTACACAGTTTTTGTCTGCACCACATGGAGAAAATGTAGTGCAGTAGGCAATTATGGTTGTGCGGTCAGACAGGGGACAATGTCTATGACATAATCTCCCAACTTTTAACAGTAACCTTTTAACCCTTGGAATGTAAACAGCTCCCACATGGTTCTCACTTTCACAGACACTCTGAAACGCTCCTCAATGGGTGTATAAACTCAAAAAAGGTCAAAAGGTCAATACTCTAAGATGACCTAATGTAAGAGTACTACATTATACAACAAATGGCATAACTATTAATTTACTGATCTGACACACTAAACTTTACTCTTAGCCGTAAGTTTGGATCACAATATTTTATTTTAAGAGTGAGCTATTCTAACTTGAGTTGTGATAGGGCCTTAATTTAGAGTTGAGGCTGTAAAGCTGTTATTACTGTCGTGGTGGTATTGCTGCTGTGTCTGCTTTTGTCTGCTAAGCACTAATTTGCTTGTGGGCGTTAAACTGGTGAGAGTCCATTGACTTCTAAGACTTAATTGGTAAATATGGATGGGAATGGAAAAACTGCAGCCGACGGGGGTCTAATATGGTGTGTTTGCCCCATCTGCTGGACGTGATTTAAAGACACTGAGATTGTGTTGGTGAGCTTTCAGCAGAGACAGGCAACCATGAGGGTCAGAGAGTCTGCAGGTCATTCATTCAAGTTCAACTTCCAACCAAATACTACTAATACAGCTGATGTCACTGCTTAGCACACCTTCAACCAGCGAGGAGGAACACATCCGTGAAATCAGCTGGCGTAGTGTTTGGTTGGACGAGCCCTCCGTGGTATTGGCGGCATGGTTGCCTATCCCTGGTGTACAGTGACCTCTACTGGAGGAAGTGCAGAAATTGACCCGGGGCATGCATTTATTGGATGTTGGATAATCGACATCAGACAATTGCTGGCTGTATTGTACCGCACTGTAACTTCTGAGGGATTAAAGGCGACCTACCATCGATTATCATTATTAGCCTAATAGATAATATGATACTGAAGGTATTATTACTAGGAACCAATAGGATTCTTCTACACAGCTAACCTGTAGGCGGTACTTCCGGGTTCCTGTTTTCACATAGCTGTAATCTGGATGTCACTTTGGTATTATTTTACTTATCAGACTTGAAAAGACATCGGTCTAAACTGAGGGTAAACAGCGAACAGCCATGGAGAGGTTCACTTCGATAAGACAGTTTGTTGGCCAGTACCCCAAAACTATTGCTCTGGTCACAGCAACAGGTAATACGTGCAACTGTAACTTTTTACTGGTCAGGATTTCTTCAAATATTGTATTATCCTCTCGTAATGTGCAAGAATGTGTGTTCTCGTTTTCAAAACTAGCTTTTCAATTAACGTTAGCTTTCTTGGATTCAATAAATGAATTGGAGCTAAATAAGTGTGCCATTACAGTGAAACCTCAATTTTGTTGGTGTGTGTGTGTGTGTGTGTGTGTGTGTGTGTGTGTGTGTGTGCGCGCGCGCGCGTGCGCGCAAGGAGAGTGGGCTGTCACTTTCTTTGTTTTAGTAGTAATGTTAGGTCAATGGATGGTCGATGCTCATACAGGCACTGTGGACAGCTCAGTTCTGCTGTCGAAAGTCATGATGTATGGTGATGATCTATAGTAGATTTGTAAACACAAGGTTTTGTGAGGTTATTGATAGAATTGATAGAGTTTACCAGGCAATATGTCAAGTAATGTCCGTCAATTCGTTTGGAGTTGACCAGACATTTTATGTTCTTCCATTCGTTATTGGAGCTGTAGAAATAGGAGAGTACACAAATGCAAGTGTTTAACTGAGTGCACAGTTTGAGCTTGCATACTACACAGAAGGCTGATGCACTTGTACTTCTCTATTTTTTTAGGGTGAGAAATTGATGGCAAGATGATTATTTAAACCAAGTCATGCCAGGAAGCCCAGTCTTTCCTTAACACTGGCTGGGTTATGGTTTGCCAAGTTTAAGACCACGTTGTCCAATTTTGACAGCTGTCCTTAATATTGTTAGTCTGGCTGACACAATACCAAACTTGTTGTTCCATGCTATTTTATGATAGGTTTGAATTCAAATGGGAGATTGACCAAGTTAGCCTTGATTCTGCAGCTTTGTCCCCCAAGCTGAAAGTTAAAACTGCACCCATGATGCAATTGCAGTCAAATAAAATGTGGAGCTTAGTTGGGCATATTGTGGCACAGAACAGCAAGCTGCAAAACCTGTTAGACAGTTTTCCTAGATTTCTCTGAGAGGTGGTAAGGCATTATGCTTAATCGGTCAGCAAGCTGTAGGGAAGTGTGTCATACTTGGGATATAAATGACTAACTGCATGGACTTTCTTACAGGAGTGGGACTTTTTGGTGTGAAGAAATGGATGGCAGGTGGAGTGTGTCAGAGCAAAGCCCGGTTGGATGGGAAGACTGTCTTGATTACAGGAGCCAACACTGGGATTGGCAAAGAAACAGCTGTTGACCTGGCTAGCAGGGGTGAGTGACATATCTGCATTTTATATGCTAACTTTTAATCAGAGACCAATTAAAAACCTACTGGGTTAACTGCTCTGCTACAGGTGCGAGGGTCATTCTGGCCTGTAGAGACATGGACAGGGCTAACAACGCTGCAGAAGACATAAGGAAGAGGAGTGGAAATGGTAATGTGATTGTCAAAAAGTTGGACTTGGCATCTCTACAGTCAGTGCGACATCTAGCCAAAGACATCCTAGCAAGTGAAGAGAGGCTGGATGTTCTCATCAATAATGCAGGTACATGTGCATGTCATGTCTGACTTTGTGGTGGTAGTTTGATATATCCCTACAGCTCTATGGCAATGCAAAAACAAACAGATGGGAATTCTCCGATTGATATCCATTTGTTGTTTATTTTCAGGTGTTATGAGGTGTCCAAAATGGCAGACTGAAGATGGCTTTGAAATGCAGTTTGGTGTGAACCACTTGGGTCACTTCCTTTTGACAAATTGTCTCTTGGATCTCCTGAAGAAGTCAGCTCCTAGCCGTATTGTTAATGTCTCCAGTTTAGCTCATGAAAGAGGTACAGTTTTGTCTCTCACTTTCTCTTGCTATTCAATAGATGTAGATCTTTTCCTGTCAGACATTCTTTCTGTTTCATGTAATATTATTCAATGCCACGTATGTGAATAAAGATTTAGGGTTTTCTCCCAACAGGTCATATCTATTTTGATGACATCCATCAGAATAAAGATTACCAACCATCTAAAAGCTACGCTCAAAGTAAGCTAGCTAATGTCCTCTTCACAAGGGAGCTGGCCACCCGGCTACAAGGTAGCAGAATTTTTTAAGCTTTTGATGTCTCACACCAGACAGCTAGCCCTGATACAGGACCCTTTGGGAGTCTTTCATCATATGGGTTTTTTACTTCTTCCAAAAGGTCCTTTGACCTTTTCCCTTAAGATAGTCGGCGAGCCCTATAACGGAAAAACTATGTTGAATTTTCACTTGCTCAAACAATGTCCATAATCCTTCAATCCTTAATCCATGCGCAATCTATGCACAAATAAAATATTGGTAATAAAAATGAATTAAAAAAACAAATAGACTTTGTTAACAGGTACCCCAAATTTCTAGTTAAATGAAATCAAAGATGGCTGACAGACGCCTCGAATTCTTCATCAGTAACCTGCTTCCGAGCTATACGCACGCTGCTGCCTCCGGTGGTTGAAAGGTAGACTGCAATTGCTTGACAGAATGGAGTATTCTTGTAGTGACAATTAACCCCTCATCGACGGTCAATTTAAAATATGTCTGAGCCAAGATGCCAGCAGCTTGCATATTGCTCGGAAGAAAAGTGCAGAAGAAGAATTTGAGGCGTCTGTCAGCCATATTTGATTTAATCAAGATGCTGGTGTATACCTGTCTTTAACAAAGTCTAAATGTTTATTTGTGCATAGTAGATATAGCGTGCGCCACTGCAGTGAAAGTAGAGAAGTGAAGGAGTACGGACATCTGTTTGGACAAGTGAAATTCAACGTAGTTTTTTTGTTACAGGGCTCGCCGACTTTCGTAGGAGAAAAAGTCAGTGGAGCAGGACAGGACCCTTTGGAAGAAGTAAAAACCCATAGACTCCCAAAGGGTCCTGTATTGGGGCTAACCAGACAGTATGCAATATTCAGAAGAATCACTATCTATTGTCCCTGAAGTATTTTTTCACCATCATGATGAGCTTAAACCTTGATGTTTCATGTTGATCTTCTGTTTATTCTCAGAATAGTGTTGTCAGCTGTTGAATTATGTACCATTGTTAACAGCGTGAATACAATACATCCTACTTCTTGTCATTTTGTAGGTACTGGGGTAACTACATATAGCTTACACCCTGGAGTCATCCGGACTGAAATTGCCCGACACCTCTTGCTCACAACGTGGAAAAGAGTTGTGTATACACCACTCTCACTGCTCATGAAGTCTCCAAAGGAAGGAGCTCAGACCAGTATCCACTGTGCTGTGGAGGAAAGCCTGCAGAATGAGAGCGGACTCTACTACAGGTCAGTAAAATCCATGGAAAATGACTTCATGTTTGTATTCTGCATGATGAATTTGTTATTCTTAACACAACAGAAGCAGGTGAAGTCGGTGTACAGTGTTTAAGGCTTTGTATTCTGTCCCTACTACAGTGACTGCGCCCCTAAAACAGCGGCTCCTCAGGGCCTGGATGATGAAGCTGCCAAGAAATTGTGGGATCTGAGTGCTTCGATGGTTGGTCTGGCGTAATCATGATGATGATGATGATAATGATGATCACAATAACAATGGACTACCAAGTGGCCTGGGAAGGAGGGGTACCCTTTCTAATGAGCATCTGTGGGACTACTAAATTATCAGATGAGCTCTTGGCTTGTGCAACATCAAGTAGAGTAACCAGGCAGAGCAGAAATTCACAAGTGGTAGACATTTATTTAGAATATACAACAAACTACATACAAAAATACTGCATTAAGGAGAAGGAATGCTTCACAGTTAAGTTACATGGAAGCTGTACGATGTTATAATGTTTGATCGGTTGCCATTTGTGTGAAATGACATTTTCAAAGACAACTGTCACCAATGTCTGTTGACTAAGGGCTATAATGTCATTTAATGTTACTCGAATACTTGATATAGAAAATTACATGTGCTTTGTAACACTGTTAATAGTAACACATCTGTTTTTTTCCCTCCTGGGCAATAAAGTGCTGTTGTACATAGCCCATCACTTTACCTGTTTCTTAAGGCATGTCGCTCATTCATTCACATCCTGTGTATTCTGAGCCTTCATTAGGTTCCATATGAGACCACCAGTATTGAAACAAAAGACATTTTGGTTACATCATTATAAATTATGAATGGTCTCAATACACTGAATTTATTATTCCACCCTTTTTGTCTTGAAGGCACTGTGTACAAATTTGTTACAAACAGTCAAATTTCATCTTACTCAAGCTACATCTTAGACAAGTGCATCACATTTTCTCTTATCTAAAATAAGCATCCAGGGGGCCTGTTGGCTACAAATGGACCCTGTATGTTCCCTACACATTATATTATCATGTTAGAGATCTAGTTTAGAAGAAAGTACCATATCCTGGCATTTACATTCAAAAGTGGACTACATTTACAGTAGATGTTGAGAATTCAAGAGATAAAAATACTTAGGTTTGGGGGTAACATGGAGAGAATATCTATCTATATTGCTCAGTTTCAACATACTTTTAATAAATTATACAATTTTCAACAACATCTACAATGGTTGTGTGATAGTTTACACAACTGAACTAATGGATTTATTTCCTGACAATTTATGGTCTGAACTTTTCTACTCCCGCTTCTTGTGCTGCATAAACACCAACACTGACTAATGTGCCAGCTCTTCAAAATCAGAAAGCTGTTTCATTTGCTCCACTTGCATAGAGTGCCTTCTTACAAGTTTCTTCTTGGACTTGAGGCAGCCTCTCTTTGGTGTGTTTGGTGCTACAGGAGCTATAGATCTAATGCCTGTGGCCAGAGGTGAAGAGGGCTTGCTACTGGCCCCAATATCAGGAATAGGAGGGTTAGGGTTAATGTTGAGGGGTGGTAGTTGCCCAGGCCTGGTATGGGAGATGTGGTCTAGCAGTAGAGTCCCCGAGCCTCGCCTCTCCAGGAGGCCTGGTGCACGCCTGCGTGCTGCGCTGGGAGAGGATGTACTGGCATTGCTGTCTAGAGATTCTCTAGAACTGGTCAGCATGGCTAGCGGAGAGGTGTTGAGTTTCCTCCGTTCCACTGGGACCTTAGGAGAGTCTAGCATGGCAGAGTCCGAATAGAGCTGGGAATCTGAGTCATAGTGATCGTTCCCCAGCCGTCTCCTATGCACTGTGTCTCTCAGACTGACTGGTCCACTGTTGCTGCTGCAGCTGTCCTGCTCAGTGGGGATGGTACTGCGTCGTGCCAAGGGCTGGTGCTGGCCTAGAGATCGCTCAAATGATGTTTTGGATGTTGGAGGAACTGATAGTGAGGTTGTCATTTTGCAGGGTTGTTCACCCACTAGTGGGAATAAACTGTCCTTGCCATCCATACTGTTCTGTCGAGACAAAGATGACCTCTTGGTTAGAGAGAGTCCATTTACGCCTGTAACAACATCCTCATCAGAAGTGTCTCTCTTACTGTCCTCATGGGTGGTGGCAGCAGCCAGGACGGAAGGAGCAATCAGCCCCCAGGGCTCTGACTGCAGCCGCTTTAGCTGAGGCAAACGTGCACGCTTGGGGTTGGCAGGCCGACGTGTTGGAGAGGTGGGTCCGTTGGCAAGCTTTGCTGCAGCACTAGACGATGTTTTCAACTTTGTCTGAAAACTAAATACAGTGTTTTGTTGTTCAACGTGGTTAGGTGTGGGAGATGCTCTAATTTCAATGTCAGAGGGAGAAGTGCAGTATGCAGGGGAGCATCTTTCATCTAATTCTGGTGACGGAGGAACATTTAGGTACTGTTTGGTGGTTTTAGTACCAGATGGTGACTTGTCTGTGGTGATTATGATGACTTCTTTGCCTTTAGCTTTGCATGCATCCAAGAGCAATTTTAAGGTCTCTTTATCATCTGCATTTATCGCGTAGACCAGGGCTGAGGCTCCACTCCTGTCCTCCAGACTGGGGTCAGCTCCATTGGTCAGCAGGTGAGCCACCACCTCATGTCCAGCCCTGTGGATGCAGGCGTACATTAGGGCTGTCCTACCTGCTTTATCCTGTATGTTGGGGTCTGCCTGGTTGTCCAGCAGATATTTGACCAGTTTTGACTTGCTCACACTTTGCTGGTCACTGTGTTTGGACATGCAGGCCACCATGAGTGGTGTCTCTCCACGCTCATTGCTCTCATTGATGTATGCACCCCCCTCCAACAGGAGCCTGGTGAGTCTCAAGCGTCGGAGCCATACTGCCTTCAGGAGCGAGTTTCCATCTGTCCGCAGCTCCAGTATATCTGCCATCTCCCAGACAATCACAGATCTCTCCCTCAGTGTTGAAAGGCAGTTACAGTGCACAGCCCTTTGAACAAATAATTAAAACAGTCATATGATTAAAGAATCCATTGTGTTTGTTCCTCAAATGATGTGCTTACTGATTCACCAGAAAGTCATCACTACCAGTAGGTGGCAGTCTGTGTCCAATTGAAATGTTAACAAGGGAACATAAAAGTTGACCTTATTATTACAGATCTGTGATATAGGCTATATCATCTTACTGCAGTAAATCAGTCGAAATTATACAAAATCTAGACCTAGGAAATGGAAATGACACAACAAATTATGACCATTTAGAGAACAGCCAAATCTATTAGCATGGTGGCTGCACTTTTTAGATTCACAAACACTGGTGATGAGTAATTATGGTTGTGATGTTTGGACATGAAATGTAAAGTTCATCTATGCTCTGTTAAGCAATATATCTATCTTTATAGCAGCAATATATCTTTTTCATCATAATGCTGTGAACGACCAATTAAAGTATCCACAACCTATAAGTGAACCAAAGCACCAGCCTTATTATTTTTTTCTTGTTATAAAAGAAATATGTCTTAGTCGTTGAGTTATTATTGTGTTATTCCTGATTTCAGGATGTAATTGTGTAAAGATTGATCCTATAATTTCGTCAAGCGATGTAAGGAAGCACACCGAGCTAAGAGTCGCTGTCCATGGTGCTCATGTTGGATAACTTGGTACGCTCCATTGCAAAATATAGAGGTGATCGTCTAATTTTCTGCGAGATGAAGAAAATATGATATACAATATGTAAACACTGGCCATGCTGTTTTTATGTGTAATCCATGTGATTGGATTGTTTTTATATACGAACCTCCTGCAAAGACACGAAGTAGCTACACAAGATAACGAAATAAAACCGAATTCAAAACGTTTGCATTCAATTTGTAGTTTCATATTTTCTACAGCAACTTCTGCGTCTACTGAGCATCTTACCTGATCAGAGGACAGCTTTGCCATGTTCAAAGTACCCGATGCTTTGTCATGCAAGTGGAAACAAACAAACAAACAAACAAAATCAGGACCACTAATGATTCAAAACAGAAAGTTTGCTGCAGGTCTTCACAATATCCCTGTTTTTTTGCAGCCGTAACTGTTCCAAACGACGCGTCCTGGTTTAGGTTTCGTTACAGTGTACGGTACCTCTCTGGCTCCATAGCGCATGAGCTCTGTCGCTTTTGTCATGGAAGCACTCTACATCAGTCCAATAGGCAGCATTCCTTTCACTGCGCACTCAAGAATCACAACCTGGAGATGCTGAGGTTATAAATAACTTACTTTTTTGCTTGTTGAATGAAACGTGTATTCTCTTGACGTCAGAGTCGACTAAAATACATCGCGTCTGGTGAAAACCTCTGTCCTGTTCCATCATATCCACAGAACACAAACAAAACGAATGTTACCTCTCAAAGAAGTGCAAATGTTCTGGGTATTTTCGTATTTTAAAAAGGAGCAAATGTGAAATGACAACAAAGAACAGTCCCATTTATTTATTTATATCATCTGGAAATATTAATTGGCATTACCTTTTAACAATGTTTTTATGAACATTTTGGTAAATCTGTGCTCCAATGCAGTCTGAAACATCAAGATCAATAGTTAAATAGAAGAAACGCAGAGGAGCTGAAGAATGCCTGGTGCACTCAGTCTTGTTTATCTGTTACCATATATAAAGGGCAAAGTAAAGACAACTCAGATATAAAATTTGAGAAATTAATCTGTTCAGCATCACTGTCAGGCTGCCATCCTTACTGAACATGTTTAACTTGGTGAAATGCCAATACTGTCTAAGGGGGCTTGTTATGCATCCAACACAAATCACAGTCTAAGCTCTGATCATTTGTATAATTGATCAATTATATTATCTTTCTTATAGACTAACAACTTGCAACTCTAGTTATCATGTTTTACTGATCATCAAAATATTAGATTGCTACAATAGATCACGAGAAGAGGAAAATATCAGGATAACATACCTAAAATAAATGTTTACTGCAGAATTAAAGAGGCCAAAACTTGTACCAGCCATCACAGCCATAGAGCCTAATAGGGACATTTCTATTTTTAGGTTGCTATGAGACAGCAGAGAAGCAGTTTCTAATGAGAACAGTGATGTTCTCAGCCCTGCAAGGAACAGGTAATCAGAAACATAACATTCCACCAAGAACTGGGAGGGCTCTTGTGGCATTTACCCAAATGCTTTTTGGCGGTGTTTTTCATTTGCACAAGTAACCCACAAGCGCATTTGATCATTAGTCCTCTGACTCCAGTCCTGTTCCCCTGAGACTAGGACTAATCACTTTATTACCCATCCAAACACTCATTTGATGTCTCAGGACTCCAGCCGTCAATGCTGGCTGTGATTTCTCACCTGTGATTGCCTCACAGACTCCAGGGATATGTTGTTTACAGGGCACATGGAGAAGGTGGTTTATAAAACAGCACATAGTTCCTCCCAGGTTCAAGATTGATTGTAGATGGTGTCTATCTGTATGAAAATACCACAGTGTTACCTGAGAACAGATCTGACTATATTTGGTCGAAGTTAAGCCAAATTTTTTTAGAGAGCCAAAATATTAGATATTAGACATTTAGGAGTGCAGCCCATGTAAGTGAAGTGTCATGAAGCAAGAGCTTGGTGGGTGTGCAGAATGCATTTTTCTAAATCCTTAGTTGTGATAATAAGATGTAGTTGTCTCAGGTTTTTTTGGGCAGAAATTGCAATTGTGTAATTAAAAAGTATACAGTGTACATTAAGCATTTATTGCTCTAAATCAGAAATAGCCTTCAACATTGAGGAACTTGCTGTCCCTTCCCACAGGGAGATTATGGACCAGGGATCAGAACGAAGGCCAAAGCCATATCCCTAAGCTTACTGGTTTAGACACGTTCATTAGCACGGGAACCACAGGGACGTCAGCAGTCTTCATACAGCATGATCTTTGCCCCAGTGATGCTGTCGTCGGCAGTATATTAAAGGGAAAATAAATAATTAAACCAGAGAGAATAAGAGCTGTCACCCATGGGAGCAGTTTCCATTTTCAGATATCTTACATCGCACCTGCTGCTCTTCCTCTTTCTAAATATAACCTTTTCTTCCCTCTGCAGTGTGAGATTTTACTCAACATATGAAAGTAGCAGAGGGTCTATTTATGGATCTTAGCAAGGTAATTTTAAAAGTTTATATTATTTAAACAGTTATCAAAATCAGCACTTGATCACAATTAAGTCTCCTCAAGTCAATTCCAGGAAACATGATATCTAGCCTTAACTCCAACTAATGCCAACCTTTCAAAAGAAGAAAGTGGATGGCAAATGGAAAATGGAAATGGGTGAAAATGAAATGAAAACCTTATGAAACCTGGAATTGGTTATCCTGGTAGCAGACTCTGAATTGACAGCCATGTCTACTTTTAAAATCTTCTTAGTGATTAGTGAGTGTCTGGCCTCACTGACTTGAGGATAGAGTGAAATTCTGCGCTGTCCACACCAGCAACCTTTCAGAAACATTAGCTCAGGCAAACATGTGGGTATTTCAGACTCTTTGTTGAATGGCTAAATGTCTCTAATTGGTTGGAGGCATGCTGTATAAAAGCACCTAGGTGAAATAATCCATCATATTGACCTGTTTGAGGGAGCTTTGAGGTTCTTCTTATTTTTAGACATTAAAGAATTAAATATAATGTAGGAATAGCAGACTGCATTTTCTATGATGTCGCCCAATCTAGCAGTTAAGCATGATGTTTTCATAGACAATCAGTTGAGATCAGAAAACTGTGATGGTAGAAATTTTTATTCAGCTCAGACACCCCACCCCTGTCATATAGAACTGATCTTTCCAATGAAATAAATCTCCTCATCTGCTGGTGTTGCAGGGAAGGATGTAAGAGACAGTGGATACGGAAAGTCTAAATGAGTTGCCTTTTCTGCAATTAATTGTAAGGAGAGGTCTCTGTTTATCCTGTTCATCCTTCCTCTCTTGACAACTCCATTTACATCTCGATAGCTGAGAAGTTGATTTTCCCAGAACATACCCTCTGTTATTTTGGTGTTGTTTGTGTTTGTTCCTCTGAGCTAGCTGTCTCTTTAAAAAGTGAGTCTGACATTCTCATGGCATTTGGTGTCTCCACGATTGTATCAAGTGAATGTGTGGGCTGTGACAGCAATGAACTGGTACGAACCCTACTGCAGCTTTGCACCGGACTGGCTCGATGCATCCCTCCTACCTCGGCAGATTTAGGAAATGCCTCCAGTGCAGCTTTAAAACCTGCCACCCCTCACATATGTTGGGAATGATTTTCCTTTTCCGCTCATGATTATGTCCCGTGAAGTATAACACATTTTCAGATGCTTTGATCTTTTCATATTGAGAAGTGCTACTTTCTCATACTTGAATACTTGAAATGGTTCCACTCCTCCTCTGCTTCCTTCTCCTTCATCACTCCTTCTGTTCTTTCACATCTCACAGTGCAAACCAACACCTGCCCTTCTGGCGAGCAGTAATTGAGTAGAGCATTATACAAGCTACAATTTGCTGGGTGATTATTGTGTGGCGCCGTATCCTAGGAGATTGGTGAATATCTAATAAGGAGTTTGTTACTCATTTTGCAGAGTGGGCACTTTGATGTCCTCTGTGTTGAATTTTCAGTTTCAGCTCAACATCCCCCTAATGAAGCAGGGAGCTTGAAGCTTCAGAATTGGTTGCTTATAAACTCTAGACTCCACTTATTGGGAGGTGTTGTGGAGCCTTTAATTGGATATTGGAAGAGGTTGCATCTCAGTAGCCCCTCAGTGATCAAATCGTCAAGATATAGCCACATATGACAGCATTGTTAACATTATTAAAACAATTATTATCCCTATCAAACCTGAACGCTGGTGTTGTTTCAGAGTTTCAGATTCTCTATAGTTGCTTTACTATCTCCAGAAGTAATTAGAGGCAAAATTGATGTTTTGCTAAGATCCGTCACACCCCTGTTCACACCACCGAATAAAAAGCTTCCCAATGTTTCTGCACCCCATCGAGTGCACATGGGATCCTTGGATTTTCTCTCCCTGCTATCAAATAAGCTGTGTAATAAGG
Organism: Gephyroberyx darwinii; assembly: GCA_900660455.1. Classification (NCBI taxonomy): domain Eukaryota; kingdom Metazoa; phylum Chordata; class Actinopteri; order Trachichthyiformes; family Trachichthyidae; genus Gephyroberyx; species Gephyroberyx darwinii. Next base: position 30,705 of record CABFOQ010023958.1, read on the forward strand.
CTCTGTCTACAGAGAAAATGCACTAGTATAAATATATCTTTACACATATCTATCACTTTGTGTGTGTAGATAGATAGATAGATAGATAGATAGATAGATAGATAGATAGAATGATAGATAGATAGATAGATAGATAGATAGATAGATAGATAGATAGATAGATAGATGATAGATAGGGCTATCCTTTTGTTAATATTTGGATTACAGACTCTGCCTTTAACTGTTTTTTCTTCAATAATATCTAAATCTCAGAATTACAACATGCATAGTGTTTTATGCCAATATTAGTTGTAGTATCCTCTGTAGCTAAACTAAATAAAGGAATATCCAATCATGACATAAATCTCATTTCAATTTCTAGGTGCCGTGAATTCATCACAGACGTTGGAGAGCTGTATCTGTCAGAAGTTCTGGTATGTCAGAATATGTGGTCACACCAGTTTGGATGAGTGGATGTTCTGACAGTGAGTTAGAGAGCTTCACTCTGCTTGCGGTTCACACCCCTGAGACTGTGACGTCTTTGACACCATGAGACACTCTGACCAAAATACACCTCCTCTGCAGCACAAGGTGGGAAACAATCTTTTTCTGTGTCTGTTGTTGTCAGTGACGTCAAATCACTCCTGTCTATGCTTAAGGATGTCAGGGCTCATCTTCAGAATAAGACATGACAGGACCAAGCAGAATCAGCCTGGCCTCTGCAAAATGAGTCCTCTCAAGGTGACAGAACTAACAATAGACCTGAAGCTTCATAAACATTGCTGCAAGGCAGGCTACCTGTCACCTATTACTTTCCGATTGAATCATGCTTCAGTGGCTACATCGACGATTAATCATTCAGCCACTGAATCAAATATAATACCATCCGAAAGCAGGTTGGATGTTATATTGCCTTTACATATCTTCTCCTAGATTTTAGGTAGGTGTTTAATCAGCCATAATCCCGCTCCAACAATAAGAGGCTGGTGAATGGAGCTTTTGTGAGGAGAGCTGATTGGATTCTTTGGGTTCCAGATAGGAGAATGTGGCAAGTGGAAGAAGGAAAGTAGAGAAAGTGTGTTGCAGCTGGGTCTAATCAGCCATGTTCGCGGGTGGGCAGTGGTGGCAGGTACCAGAGGACAAATAAAAGTGAGTAATTATTGCTCGGTGCTATAAGAAAGGGGCCGTGGGACCATACAATGAGAGCTATCACACTGAGTATATTACTCCATAGAGATTATCCACTTACACACAGTGCCCTCGCATCCAGTTTGAAGGCTGAGAATACCAAAGGTTGCTTGACAATTGCAAAATGTCAGGATTAATGGTATGAAATGACCATTCAGTCAACTACACTCTTCCCACTCAACAAGCATTGATCGAAATTGACCATTTTGAAGATTGCCTCCTCTACGAGATGTTTTCTTGTCTTTTTTCACCACCTGAGTGCAACAAGAATTCTTATAAAGCTATAAGTCAGCTTCCCATCACTGAAACCCTACTATGGTCTGCCTTTCTCTCGCCCTCGCGCTCTCTCTCTCTCTCGATCTCTTAACCTGGATGGTTCAAGTGAAATGATTGTTTGTATCCTGCTGTTTATACAAGTAGGAACAGACAGGACTAGTATCAGAGACTCCAACAGGAGGCAGACAGAAAATGTTCTCTCAACTTGAGCCAGAACACTCCCAGTTTTAATCCTTCTCCTCTCTCATTTTGATAAATAGAAACAGCACAATAATAAACCACCCAGGCTATTTGGCTGCTGGCTTGTTGGTAAAATGATCAGTACATAAGTGTGAGGAAGATAATAGGCATAATTAAAATAAAAAAAACAGTTCTTGGTTAAAAGTAAAGAGAATTCATCCACATTCGGGTTTCCTCTGAGTTCCCAGTGTGCTCACAAGGCCTAGGACTGAGATCCCTGCAAGTGTTCCCCTGGGCCAGGAGCTCTCGTACCTGACTGAGCAGATCGAGATAAGAACCCGTTATCTTCGCCTCACAGCGCTCCACATCCCAGAGGGAGATCACCTCTCTACGGAGACACGGCAGCCTGGGATCCGATCAAACCAGAAAGGTACCATTTTCTCAGTCTTCATAACTACCTGCTACAATCACCTTAAAGGCATAAGTGCACCTAGCAGCTACAATGTATTTAAACAGCACCATGCAAAAGTTCATTAATTGTTAGTCGTTATGAAAGAGGGCATTTGAGGAGTTTGCCTGCTTTGCAAGAGGAGTTGAGATCATATTCCTGCCCACACTATCCATTAGTAAGCTTGACATTTTAGAATAGATGCAGCTTGCTATCAGAGGTTATTATTTTAGCCAGGCACTTTAAATCCTTCTTCAGCAGGTCAGTGGGTGCACGATGATCATGTGAGGGTGGGTGTGGCAGAGATGGTAGTGGGTGCAGGTAGACATGAGATAAAGACTTGGACTCAGCTAGACTAGGTCTTGTTTTGTCTCGGGTCTGACTGAGGTGGTCTCACCCACGGTGTTACAAATATTGAGCAGCTCATCCAACACATTTTATGGTCAAGTACTGTAAAACCTTAGGTAAAAATACCTGGTCCCAAATATCTTCCTGTCTCTTATTGTAGCCTGGGAAAACTTGAAATCCGAACACTTGGTCATTGTGGCTGGTGGTGCAAATAAATGCCCACACTACTATGAGACGTTTTATGGTATCTCATAACCATTCAATATAATGACTGACATTTGATGACATTCTGTTCTCGCTGTTTCATTGATAGGACATATGTCCTGTATTTGGCAGCCTACATCAGAAGAGAATGGCGTGGGGAACCTTTATTCTAAGGTGTTGTTTGTTCTTTAAAGACCTTCAGCTTAGTTAACCACAGGCTGCACAAAAAGACCAGAGGGGCACAGTCAGTGTGATGCCAAACCACTAAGATATGGGCTACCACCCTGAGGTCTCTGAAAACCATTACTATTTTAACTATGCTTAGTGCTCAAGTAAGTTTTTTTTTTTTTTTTTTACAGCTCAGCCTAGACAGAGATTTGAGCAGACCTCAGGATTAACTTGTGTTGCCCTTTAAAATATGTGAATTTGGCTTTCACTACAACAGGCTCTCAGAGCATTTGTGTGAAAAAGTGTGACAGAAAGACAATCTCATACTTTGTGGACAATGTCTTGCATAGAGACATTTTGATGATGCCAATTTGCCTTTGTTTGGAGGGTTTTCCATGGTACTACTCTCTCCAGATAGGGACATCTCATAGCCACACGACCAGAGCTATCTGTGACTAGCACGGTATACAATTAAGGTAGGGCACTGCCTCATTAATGGGGGTCGCAAAGGGGACGTGTTGGTCCAACCCATCCTTACTCCAACCTCTCAATTGTCTTCAAGGGCTCCAATATATGGTCTCCATGATGAAATGATGTACTTCTACAGGGATTATTGTAATAATTTATAGTTATATGGGTGTCAAATCCTCTGTATGTTGCTGAATTACAAGCCATTGTGTTCTTCCACTTGAAGTGAATTTCCACTTGGCATTTTTTAATATATTGTGACTGCTGCCACTATAGTTTGTCACCAACAAGATGAAAGACCATAATAAAAACTTCTTGATCTTACTGTCTCTCTAAATCATCAAGATCTTCTCAAGGAATCAACACTATCATTCCCCATCAGTGCACATTTTCCTTAAGCCACATTTCTAATGGCACTCATCCCATAGAGGTGGAGGCAGCCAGTGTTAACAGAGTGCTGGGATATTTTCTATGGCATGATTGTATCAGTATCACAATGCGGTGAGTCATCTTTATCATCGTTTCTCTTGTTGTGCCTCCTCCTAATAAGATGCTTGAAGAACGTGTCAAAATGTGTGTGTGTGTGTGTGTGTGTGTATTTGTGTCTGTTTATGTGTGTAATGAAAAGTAGTGTCATTAAATATCTTATTGTAATAAAATCAAGATCAAGATTTAATTATTGTACAGTTTCCACATTCTTCAGTACATATACAGTGACACAGTTTTTGAAAGAATACTAAATATCCCAAATTGAATGAAAATCTTCTGATATTTTTTATTATTTGTCTCCTTTGGCAACAGATTTATTGTGTGCTGTCCTCGGCTTCATACTGTGATCCTGCACTCTATTTAGTGGGACATGTTGTATTGAGTGGGATCCTGATTACATTAGCGCTGATCAAAGGGTTTACCATGCATTTGATTGTCCAAGTGTGCCTTGACAAAATGGCTGCAAACATAATTTGCAGTGACTAATATCACAGCAATAGGTATGATACATACAAGAGGGATACATTATTTATGCTTCTGCAATTAAGGCATTACTGAAAAAAGAAGATAGAAGGTAATATTTTATTTAGGACCTGCATTTACATTGACTCCATTTTATTCAAGGGGTCTGAGGCAGCTTCATCAACTATCTGCCACAGTCTGATAACACTGGTTATTCTTCAGCATGCACACATGCATGTACACACATGAACACACATGAACTTCATGACTATCCAATCCAACCCTGGTCCCCGGGGCCCACTGCCCTGCTGGTTTTCATTCCAGCCGTCTCATCAGAGGATGAATGACACCAGACACACCAGGTGAATCCATTTAACTACCTGGTAGGAAGGAAAACCAGCAGGGCTGTGGCCCCGAGGACCAGGGCTGTGGCCCCGAGGACCAGGGTTGACCACTATTTTAATGTTTTCTGGGAATAGCTCTGTATGAACTTGTGTTTAGAAAATTATTATTCTGTGATACTTCTTACTCTTTTTAATGTGTGACTGCAGCTACCTGTGGTCTTCTGTGCCCCTTGAATATATTTGTTAAGAAGATATCCAGGAAGAAGATTTTGGGTCATCACTGTGAAATCAATTTCATGCACAGCAGTTGCACTGCGACAACACAGTTCCAAAATGGCCTGCAATTTATCAAATTCTACTTGCTCCACATTGGTCCTGCTGTAGAACCAGTTATATCTGTTGTCTGGTTCAGTGGTTTTCACCTCTGTGGTCTTTACAATGAGTTGATTGTTATGTTGGCAATCTAGGAATTTAAGCTTTGTTGTTACACTTATTGTGGGTCACTCTGAAGTTTGAACTGTTTTTTCTGTGTCACATAAAAGCCACAATATCAGTTTAGTACCACTTCGGTATTGCATTCAAGGGTCACACCTCAATGCTCAAAAGATGTGCCTGTGCTTGTGCTTTACAGTGCTGTTGTTGATACAGGCACAGATGGAGGGGATGTGCCCTAGATAAATATGTAAGTAGCCATGCTGAGTTCCTGGTCCTCATGCTGCTCCTGCTGTTATTGATTTAACTGCTCCTTTAAAGCCCAAATGCCTCAACTGACTCAACATTCCCCGGGTCCCTGTGTAAGTTAGTCAGCAAAAGCATAATTCCTAATTGTGAGTATCTCACTCTATGATTGTACCGTTCACATTCACTCCCTTCTCCTGCAAATGTCATGTCACTGGCCTTTTAACAAAATCTCAAGGCACACCTGCTCTCATTCCAACCACACCACTCTACCTAGACAAACCAGCTTTTTGTTGACATTACAGCTTTAATAGATTGTATTCAACAGACAGTGGCATGAAAGATTGGGCGGGTGAGAGGATGACATATAACCCACAACATCACAAATTCATGGTATTTGCCTTTGCCCACTGACCCACCTGAATGAATTGAATAGCAATTAGTGATTCATTTTATTGAAGTAACCATTTAGGTTAAATGTAATAGCTACTGGAAATAGAAGAGCTAACATGCTTTTCCATGAATCCACAAGGGTAATGCATTATGTCTGCATTTTTAAGGATGATAAATGTGATTCCCAAACCAGGACAACCAACTGGAGAACACAATTCATAAGGGACTGTTGATGTAACTGAATGGGGTCACTCAAAAGAAAAACCAATAAGTAAACCGGTGAACATGCAGATACAGTAGGATAACAGTTTTCTTTACTTTCTGTGTGGTTTCTTTTTGTTTACAGTAATATTACAGATGAATTTCTTTTTGTAGTATTTTCATCAAAGTATTTCAATTTGTGCAGCTAATATAACTTAACAAAATTCTATATATATCGTACAGTCTAAAATGTTGCTATTTTGTGAACAAAAATAGCTTAATTACCAATTTCTCCATTACTTTCTAGTAATCATTTTGTCAGACTGGGTGTCTTTCTTTGAAATGGTGTATAGCTCATTTCAGAAAGAACTGCTCAGGAACACTACAAAGCACCACCATGTTTGACTGCTTTTTATGATTGTGCAACAAATGTTTTTGTATGTAGCATGACAAGTTTTTGCACGTTTTGTTTGGATATGGTCACATGCAAAATTAAGCATTTCTTAACTGTGCAGACATGCTGCCTGTTGTACCTTTATCTCAAAATAGGAGCATTGTGCCACCTGGCATTTGACAACAACGATACAAAAGAGAATGAGATAATATAGGAAATAGTTTAGTCACCCCTCATTTCTGAACGCAAAGCCTAAACTGACATACCCAAAATAAAATGGTTATTGTGCTTGAACCCCTTTGACTACATGCATACTCATGGTCTCCTGAAAGTTAAGGTACGCTGTTGTTGAGTGTTGATTGTTAGTAGAGGTTGGCAGTTTGGCTCAATCAATGTGATCAGACATGCACAGCCAGGTGTGTGGAGAAGCTCAGTGAGGCACAGGCACATGGTTTATAAATAAACCAAATAAAGGAAGGTGCCGTCAGTGACCCTTGAGATGTGGCTTTGGAGGGGCGAAAAGGCAGACGTTTATCCTGAAGAAACTAATAAAGCACTGTCTGTCAGCTGGGAGGTGAGTCAGCCCAGAGTAGCATCATTAGAGAGACACAGCGCTCTGATCATGCCTCTGAGGGGAGATGACCACCACACAGCACCGCACAGCCAACCGAGACCACCAGGAAACATACAGAGCGGGTATGGTTACAAAACAATCGCTGTTCTAGCAAACACCAGCATCAAAGCAAATGTGAGGTCTGAAATAGAAACAATTATCGTATTTTAGTCAGTTGTCATGGTGACTATCTCCAAACAGGAAAAAAAATCATTCATCTTTCAAACATCTTTTGTTAGATAATTGTGAGTTAAGTTGCTAAAGCTGTCATTACACCTCTCTCACACATCATCTAGTCATTTATCACACATTAAGACTGTATTCATGCTGCCAAGTCCACATATGTTCTTTACTTTGCTGTGCAAGATTCTATATTTTCTTCCCAATACTGGGCTTTTTTCCAGCAGTCTTCAAACGCTGATATATTTGTCTTCAAGCGGAATTATTTTCATAAAGGGATTAATAAAGTATTATATTATTATTACAAGTGAACAATTACAAAAACAATTACACATTGAAGGGCACGTCTGATGTCTTATCATCAAGGTGTTTACTGAAGTGATGTTGCATTTAAATTACATGTGTGTCATTTTAAGTACCCTCTTGATGAGATGCATCAGTCTTCTTTCATTGAAGAAGATGCGTCATATCTTTAAGACAAGATGAAAGATGGTGGGATCTGTGCTGTGTATATTTATAGGTGAGTTCATGTGAAAGGGGAGAGGGAGGTGGTCTTCTGCTTACACTCTTCCCACAGAGCTCCACAACAAAATCTGACAGTTACAAAATGACCTCAAATAATCTCAGACTCTCAGTGTCAGAGTCACAGTAAGCATTATTCTCAGCTCTTCAGCTTGTTTTCTACTACAGCAGACTCTTTAATCACCCCATATGGGTGAAAAGGGAGCCACGATGTAGGACAGAGCGTAAAGATTCACACTCTATTCTCACTGCTGCAAAATTTTCTGTTAAAACTGACCAAAAGGCCATTACACATGTTGTGGAAATGTAACCTGAAAAAGAGGCTGCAAAATGTGTCACTTAATGCTCATCACTCCTCAAATCAGCTTCAGTTTAAGGCAAAATCTTCACAAAGAATTTAAACAGACCGATGATTGAATTACATAATAGTGTTTTTTGATTTCTGGTTACATAAAACGGTAGTTTAGTGTTTCAATTTGTAAATGTGTAATCCCAAACAATCAAAACAATTTGTTATCGCTGATAAACACCTTTGTTATACTACTGCAATAATTAATTCAAAGATTGTACCCAAAAGGCCTTTCATGAAATGAGATTCCTTCCTGGGTTGTAATAGCCTGTAAGTGTTACAGCTTTCAAGGAAATTATCCCTGTAGTTTGTTTCTCTGTCACTACAATTAGATGGCCTGACTATACATCTTCACCTTTCTTCTGCATGCCATACACAGTTGAAAAGGTCAATTGATTTGTGCTTTTGGGTTGTGAAAGGTCAATAAGGCCAGTGGCAAAAGTTGCGTCACATCTGGAAGAACTAGAGGAGAGGCTCGCTGGTCCCTGATCCTCTCTCATAGCGTCCAGTAAAAACACAGTGGGATGTCTTGTAAGATTGTGGAGGCTCTCATTCAAAATTACTGATAGCACAATGTGCTAGCACAAAATTCGGAAATAGCTCTCTGGGTTGTAGCAAACACCCATAAGAAATAAGAAAATTTGGCAAAAACACTCATGTGTATGGCAGAACATCTCTTATTAGCATGTTGTATTTTGCCAGGCTTCCTGTCAGTGTTGAAGTGTAGCAGCATGGAGATGTCACCTGCAGACTGCTCATGAGCCACTTCCCAGGTCTTGTCAGCATCTTTTGGCATATAAAGAAGGAATATACATACCCAGTGTGACAAAGCAACTGGAGACCACTTGAGACTGCACTCTCACAATCTTAATTGGTTAGATGAAAGTAATTTTAAAACAGAATTGATCCATGTAATATGGAGCAGCTTGGTATCCATGATGATTTGATTGATTCATTCGTCATTTTGGTCTCAGGTGAATCCTTCCTATTATTTGCATGAGGTGTACACTGACATCCAAATCAACCCTTGTTTTTACTGTCGCTATAGTCCCAGCCCTACAGCCTTATCATCAGTGTCGTAGATTTCTCCTGTGAGTAAGAGTCTGACGTCAGAGCTCACAGAGCAATTAGTGTCACCAGTTGCTTTGCCATGTGTCAAGCCATAGTAACTGCTGAGCTCCATACCAAGCGCTTGGATATAACCCAGTCCCACAAGGCGTAGTGCAACTCTACAAAAAATTAATTGCTGGGCTTCTTCTCTGAGTGTCCTGAACCTATCCTAGGATTGTTTCAATGGTATCTGTCATTCACCCCGTCCCTTGTGGTTGGTCGGTGTATGGATGATGCTAGTCTGAAAAGGTTGTTTTGTGGCCGCCGTCTGATGGAGTGGATGCCTCGGTAAACCCTTAGCACATGGCAGCAGATGGTGATGGGGAGCTCCAAGCATCAGTGGGTGGTCTGCTGTTAGCTAGTGATGATGGGGGATGTGTTACCCACTCAATTTGAGGTGTGCTTGATCTCTCCTTCTTTCCTCATGAAAAAATTATGACGAGACCATTTTTCATCTCTGAACATAATCACATCTCATTAAGCGCTCTATATTTCGACTGGTGGAGATACCATCTATTCAAAGTGATATCATGAAGCATTACATGGTCATGGCTGATTTGTAGATCATGTCAAAATAAATTATCATTAGGTATTAATGGCATTCAGAGATGAGTCAGACATCCCAAAAGCAGGCGTCCCAAAATTACAGCCTAATGTACATTCATATGCAGTGCCCATTCTACTTCGAGAGATACACACCAACCCCATCTTCCTTTTCCTCTATCTTTTCATTGTGTCGTCATGGTGATGAGTTTCCATCTTTGTTTCTAATTAAAGAGAAAGCTTTAAATGTATTGACTATCTCAGATCAAAACCTTTCTTCCAATACCTTTCTTCATGTCGTCATCAAACCGTCAATCTTTAATTAGTACCGTGCACAGCTGGCCCCAGGCAACACACACGTGGATCTGCTTCACTTTGAAACAAACACTATTAGAAAAAGAGATGGCTGTTACACTATTATTTGAATATTGTTGATTCATTGAAAGGAGATTCTTGAACCGTGATAAACTCTCTTTTATGAATATACTCTATCTGACCTCTACTGACAGACACCTGTCAATAAATACGATTTTGTTTTCAGAAATACGAATCTCCAAAATGTGCAAAATTTTTATTTCATCCAAAGCGTGCAGGAAATAAAAAATAAAAAAAGTTCTCAATTATCAAAGATAGTTTCCATAGTTACCAGGAGAGTAGAAAACAATGATTATGGAACACAAGACTGTTAATAATAAAGTTAAATGATGATATCGCCACCTCTATGTCATTCTTGAATTGTTTGGATTCAATACCTTAGACTGCTGCTTGACATGCTGTTCCTTTACTGACATATTTGGTAGCAATTTGGTGGTGATTGAACGCTGGTCTTCCATTTTCTCTCTGAGAAGTTGTTCCTTTGTGCCATAACACACTGTAGGAAGAGGAGAAGGCTCAGAAATGATAAAATAGCAATATTACAATCGCAGATATAAGCACAGTTACACACAGCCATAATTGTTTCCTATACTGCAGTTAATCATGACTGCGTAACAGCAGCCTCACCAAAGACTTTGGTGGCGTTGTTGAGGCATTGTTATTTTCTGCATTACCAAGAGAGTATAGGCATCACAGTGTTATCTCTATAGAAACTGAGGCATCGTTGTTTTTCCTGTTACAAGAGATATTACGCTTAATCCTTTGCTCTGGTTAATCCTTATGTTATACCTACTCATGGGTCTGCACTTAATCCTTTGAAAAATAATTGCCAAATAGTTCTTTAAAGTACTAGATGAATTGAACACATATTACATTGGGTTTATTTTTAATATGATTATGAGAGCTATTTGAGGAATATTCAACAACTTTCACATCAGGGCATGACAGAGTGTGCCTTCGATTAATTTAATACAAAGATTTGGCTAAGAAGCAAACTAATCAGCCGGGACACAGCTAAAGGGTCCTTTACTTGACAAGTGAATATGCTTGAAGCACAGGTTAATAATCCCTTTTTCTAAAGTCTGCTCTGTTCCATGTATCAAGTTCATATGACAGTGGCTGACCTTGTATGTTTGACATGGTTGATGGCCATTCTATTAGATGTGGCTAATCTGAGTTGATTGCATTCCCTCCTCTTAAGGATGTTATTATTTTATTGCTAGGTGTGTCATTGAGCACGTACTCACTACCTGTACCTGACAGCCAATGAGGGGCTTTGCAAAAGCAGTGTAACAATACCCTCTTGTGTTGACTAATGCAGCTGCAGTCTCAACGTAAATCTCAAACCTGTCTGAGTAGCAGGTAGAGTGTTTTCATTTTTATCTGGAAATGAAAATATTACCAGAGGTTGTTTTTTTTCATATATATATATATAGCAAAGACACTATCTTAAAAGCATTTTTTACACAAGAAGTATGAATCTCCTGCACCCAAAACAGTTTATGTTTTGGGTGCATGGTTTATGTGATTGTACATGCAATTGTCCAATAAAAAAATATTTGCAAATGTAAACCTTTGCAGAAATTTCATGTTTTAAGAAACAGCCATTGAATGTTTCAGTAAATGCCACCAACATGACAATAAGCCATAGTGGATTAGTGCAACTGCATTAGTGGGTTGAACAACTGTATTCTATTCTCCATATGTTATTCCATATGTTTGATCGGTGCCTAGGAATGGTATCATATCCCATCACCTTCTAGCAGGGATTAATGAGTGGACAAAAAGGCATAGAGATCTTTTATTGTGAATTCAGCAGCGTACTGTGTCACATCATTCATGTTTACCTGAAAATACATCTTGTTAATTCATCTTTAAATCATAGCTATACTGAAGTCTATGCATGACTGAAATGTTATGTCCACATAATAGATGTAATTCAAAGCCCATTGGGGAGCTAACAGTAAATGCATGTCAATTGTGATAAACTGGGTGGCACCGCTACCATATGACAATATGACACCACGCTCTTAGAAATATTTACCCAGGACCTGTTGGAATAAAACATTTTTAAACTGAAAATGGTCACTTCGTACATCAGATATCTCATCTGCTGTATTTAGATGCTGATTGATTGAAGGTGTTTATTCAAAAATGCAAATAAATAGGCAGAATTGCTAAAGAAGGAAAATGTCCTCAAGTCAAACAATGCATTTCAAATGTGATCAAGCATCAGTGAATCGAGAATACTATACATCAGTTACATGCAATGAAAACAAGGAGAGGGCCTACTGTATATATATATATACATAGTTTATATAGTGTATATATATCTTATAAGAAGAATACAAACAAATGTTGCAAGATCTTACCGGTATGATACGAAAAAAGAGGCATCCAAATTACTTGTATGAGCAGTGAACCAATAAAGTGTGATTTTTGAGGCTGAAACTGAAACTTAAGAAGGTTAAGACTTGGTTGCCCTAATGACCCAGTCACTGATTCATATAATGAACCCTTTTCCAAGTGGCAGCATATTGTGTCCAGTTATCAGTGATGGAAAGTGTCAGACACATGCCCTTATCAGTTCTCCGTCCAACAAATACTTGATAGATAGCTGGGCTGGAAAAGTGATAAGGAGATGTGGTCGACAACATTATAACCTACCACAAAATGTCGTAATAAAGTCATAGCAGCTCAAAACATAATCTGACCTTAGGAAAGACACTAGGAAGAGCCACATATAAAATATCTCACTTGGTCTTCATATCATCACCACAAAAGACATGTCCAAAAACTTCATGCAAGTCCTCGGCCACAATTTAAAGTAAAAGCTGCAAGTCGGCAGAGACAAACTTCCTCAGTTGAAGCTGAGCAGAACTGTGTCACTTCATTTCACCTCAACCCAAATGCTCTCTAGTTGTAGTCTTGCTCTTTACCAGTCATGTTAAGTATCCATTTAGCACTCATCGACATCCAACAGGCAAAGTAAGTTTGAGGACACACCCCGTGAAGAGTTTTATTTCCCTCTAGCTCCACCTCATTCCTGACGGTATCTTGTCTCTCACTGGTTCAAAGTGAGTACTCAAATTATCTTTACACCCACTGATCTATGCATTGTCAGTCAATAAGTGTCGGCCAATGCTGTACAAGGGGATTGGCCTTGTCCCAGAAATGGCTAAAAAAAAATCCACACATGTGGTTCAGCTGTGCATTCCAGCGCACACATACCTGTGAGCTTTCCTTCTACTCTCCAAATAAGCAGCAACCTATATGATATGGCATTCACATTACATTGTAGAGGAAGGATATTTTTTGCTCATAGAATTTTTTTTCAATCTAAACTATATTCTATTAGACAAATCAATAGTTCAAAGCTTGGTCAACAGAGATCAAAATGTGCCCATTTCTCCGATAATGCAGGCATACACAGAGTCTGACATGTTATTCAATAGTACGTGAATCCATTTTGTCAATATGTCAATATTCAAATTCATCAAGAGCATATTGTTTCTCATAGTTCATGTTTCTAATGATTATTGCTTCTTTTGTTGCCACACAAAAAAAGACTAAAATA